>APFE030294254.1:43690-147666 GCA_000404065.3 Pinus taeda | reverse complement strand
ATTATATAATAACAAAACTGATATTATATATAACAAATATATTCTAGAAAAAGTAAAATGATTTTTTTATAATTACAACTATATTTCTCATTTTGCATTTAAAAAACGCTTTGAGCCCTATCACATGTATTAGTCTTGCCTTAGACATTTTTGAAGTCATAAGATCATTTCCCTTACACCAATATCCTAACAAGGTTGAAGATTAAAACAATATGATCTTATTTTTCCCATTTACGAAGCCATAAGATAAATTATAGAAAATAAATAACGACAATAATGCACACAAGAAAACGACACCAAAAATTAATAACAGAGTTCGACTATCTCAAATCCTACATCTTTGGGTCTGGTCTTCAATGGGGAGGCCTATTTATTAATTCTTAAAAGTCATCAAAGTATATAAAAAATACATCAATTATATTCTTGATTGGTCCTGTTGTGTTTTTATTTACCTCAGGTTTCCAACGCAATTAATGACACTCAAAAAGGCCTCCAAGAATCCTAGAATGAGCCTCCAAAGTTTTGTTATCCTACTGGTCTGTCACCATCTCTACATAAAAACTATTTTTGCTACATAAAAGTCTAACTTTTGCTTTCTTGGCGTGTTGGTCAAATTTTTATAATAAAATGTGAGAGGTCGGGAGGTCAAATCCCAAACTACCCATCTGGTTGTTGTGATCGAATAATATATAATCAAAAAAATAAAAAATAATCTCTGTGGGTCCAACCTTCCCCGTTTCTCATTGGTTCCACACATATCCACATTACAATATATATAATATATGGCCTGTGGGCCATTCCCAAAGCCTTAACCATGCGTCGGTTATGATATGGGGGCCTTCAGACTTAGAGGGATGTGGAAAGCATTGGAGGAGTTGCCAAATATGGTGTTTCTAATATAGAACAACCATTACACAATAAGTAAATCTAGTTTCAAGAGATAAAACAAGAATAAAACAATGGTGTAATGGTGAATGAGTAAATTTGGTATTGATAGGCATTCGGCTTGAATCCCTCTAAGCATGACCAAATCCATAACATTAACTTTGATGAATAATAATAAGTCGCATGTAACCCATTGATAGGGTTGCATGGTGGCCTCTTAATGGGTCCATTCTTGGAACCATGAGTTGGAACCTTTACTATTCAAACCTTGCTTGTTGGAGCCATGATTTGAGCACTCTCACTTTGACTTTTGACCCACTTTGACGAGAACTTTGAGTATGAATAACTTCTACATACAGACTCGGATCTTTCCCTTTCAGGTTGTGTTGGATTTGATTTTTCGAGCTCTATGGAGTGGAACTTTTTTTTCTCGAATCTAAAGACTTTCAATTTTTGGCCTTTTTAGATCCCATTTGGATCAATTTTCTTCAATCTTCTACTCTTATCATAATGTATACAAATAAATTATCTACAATGTTTGAACTGTAAATGAATTTTATTATTGTGTGTGAAACATAAGATGAGTCTACAACATGAATGACAAGGTTTCTTGTATATATCCTAGCTCAAATGATATTGTTTGACATTAGACAACCAAAAAATACAAACCCTACATAACCTGAAGTTGATATTGCAAAGAAGAAATCCAGTAGTCCAATCCATTAGTTTCACAAGAACGAATGGGAAAGTGTTGTTAGTTCGGTGGATTGAGATTGTACGAGAGGACTTGGTTCAGTGATTCTCTTCCTCTTCCTAGAAGGAAGAGGAACGATCCATACACCTAGTCCCATGATAGTAGCACCCATGCACGAGAAGAATAGAGAGATACACCTTTGCGTTCATTTTTGTGAAATTTTTGAAGGTTATACCCATGATTTTATAGGTTCATCCACAGAGCAAACAAATTCATATGCGTGGAGACACTCATGTTCCATTCCCAACCATATTGAAATTTTGTACTGAATTTTCTTAATTGATTTTCGTATGTGTAGAAGTTTGTATATCTATATATGTCTTGTCAATGGAGAAAATATGTTTTTTGGGACCTCATTCTAGTTATATGTAAAACTAGAAATTTTTAGTTAAAATATTGTGAAATGGCTTTCGTACACCTTCATTTCATCGTGACTTGATGAAGTGCTTAACTTCTTTGGAACTTAATCATCTCTACACAATGATTCGCCAAGAGACCGGTTGTCCTTCACCTTTATTAAACTAGAAATTGACCCTAAAGGTGCAATGATACACTAAATATCATATCGATCTCCATCTATTTTTAAAAACAAATGTTGAAAGTCTTTATTACACTTAATAGTAAGATGACATGGTATGATTTGATAGTTGTCACTAATTTTTTCTATTCTTTAGTTTTATTTACATAGCTCGACAACATGTTGGTTTGACTAGAAAAATGATTTTCAAGCATATACATTGATTTTTCATCTAGATATATTTTTTTTAGGGTTAATTCAATGCTTTGGCATTGCTTCCTCAACTTCAATCAACCTAGGTAATTTCATCTCCAAGAATTTCATTTTAGAAAAGGTTATGCTTATGATTTTGAGTATGGATTTTAGATTGGTTGTTGTTGATTCATTAGATACCTTTATTTTGTGGTTCTTCTCTTAAACCATTATGTGCTAATAAGATTTTCAAATTTCAATAGCAAAATTACTTTATATAACTAAATTTCAACTTTTCAAACCAACAAATTTAATAATCATTTTCCTTATTAATATAAAATTCAAACCTAACATTTAATTTACTCTAATATCATATTAAAACACTTCGATAATTAAAATTACCAAATTATTCCTTATTACAATGAATCTAATTTAAATTAAACAATAGCGTAAGCTCCATAATGAAATCTAATGAAAACTTCAAATGATTTCCCTTACCCCTATTCATTCTCCAAACAACTTTATTATCATTGTAGAGAGAAAGGTATATGTGGACTTTCAGCTTGTCTTTGTACTCTATGTTTGTTACTCAACTCTACTTAATAATCTTGTGATTTAAGTCTCCTCGTGGGATGATCGAGCGGTGGTCTCATTGAGATGTTATCCCTGCCACCTAGTTTCAAATCCCATTAGGGGACACTATGACTCGTCATAGTAAGACTAGAATCATAGGCGTCTTCGATGGTATTCGTAGGTCTCAGTCCTTGGCTGAGCTATCAGAGCTTCTAGTATGTTTGGCTTGTGGGTTGTTGGATATACGTTTGATCCTAAACAATGCCCAAATTACTCCAAAAAAATTTGCATTCACCATGGATGAAAAAGAAAATAAAATCCAAAGACTTTACAATCTGTTTCAAGGACTTTATAATCTTCCATAAGAAATTCTTATTGGGATATTGTTGGTAAAAGTTGATATTTAATTATATATAGTAATCTTGCTATGGAAATTTGAAAATATTATTAACACATTATGGTTTAAGAGAAGAAACACAAAGTGAATGTATCTAATGAATCAACAACAACCAATTTAAAATCCATATTCAAAATGATAAGCAAAGCCTTTTCTAAAATTAATGTCACGAAGATGAAATTACCTAGGTTGATTGAAGTTGAGGAAGCATTTCTGAAGCATAAAAACAACCCTAAAAATGAATGGCTCTAGATGAAAACTCAATGTATATGCTTGAAAATCAATTTTCTGATTAAACTGGCATGTTGTCGAGCTATGTAAATAAAACTAAAGAATAGAGAAAATCAATGACAACAATCAAAGTATACCATATCCTCTTACTTTTAAATGTACTAAGAAGCTTTCAACATTTTTTTAAAATCTAGATGGAGATCGATATCGATCTTTATATACAAGTTTTCATATTTGGTTCTTTAGTTTTTCAATATGATCTTCCCAAATCTCTTATTTCTTTGATGTACCTTTTCACCTTTAGGGGCAATTTCTAGTTAATAATTTTTTTATTAAAAGGTAATTGATTGATTGGCATTTTGCGCAAGCAATCATTTTCGAACTCTACCAACATGATTCCCATTATTCTTTTAGAGTACCATTCTAACATCTTGTTTTCTAACTTGAATTACAGAACACACCCACTCTAACCTATTTTCACAAGATCATGAGCCCACTCCTTCCTACCGCCAAACATTTTCTAAATTGTGTCAAAAAAAAAATTCTAAAAAGTAGTTAATCCTAATAAGGAGGCTACAAAATTCACTAAATCTTGTGACTTATGCTTCTCAATTTCCAATTAAAATGTTTTTTATTTGATTGAATCAACATGCTTATATAACATAATAGGATATTACATTACATATCTTCTATATTGAGTTGGGTATAATCAATAATTATTAGGTGGATGGTATATATTTAACCACCATATAATATTCTAAAATATTCCTATTATTAGTCACAAATCAAAAGTTCATATTTATCTCAAAAGTATGATAGCCATTTTGGGTATGGTGTTGCCTAAACATGATATGTTTTGCAGCTTTTGGCTAGAATCCAACAATTTTTGTTTTCGGCCAAGTCTTAATTTTTGTTGTTTAAAATGGGTTTTTGACTGCATATATGGATTCAAAACACTGAAAAACTTTTTGGGTACTTGTATTGTGGAGAGTTTATAACTCAAACATCTAATTCCAAGAAATCCCTACTAGATTATGGGAAAATCAGACTAAAAAATATGCCCAAAAACCCTAAAAATATAGAAAAACTAAACTACAACTTTTCGTATCCCTCTTGTAAAGATTGCTATGAATTGGAATTCATATAAATAATATGAAAATGTAATGCATTGACTCATTGAGGAAAGTGGGCATAGGTTCAAATGTCTAAGTAGGAAGAGATGCTTATAAACCCAAACCACTATATTTATTTCACCACTTGTATCCCTGATGGATTTATGGCTTTTATAGTGTAGCTTTGAACTCAAGAATGGGTTTCCTAAGTGAAGGATAATCCATGCAGTCTTCGTTCTCATGGGCAGCAGGGGTGTGAGTCAACAGGCATGGAAAAAAATGGGAATCAAAAGCCTTATAAGAGACAAGGTGGAGAGGATACATGCAAGACACGTAAATGAGAAAAATTATGGTGTGGTGGTGTAGAGTAAGAGCGATTTCACTCAGAGAAATAAACAACAAGGAATGCGCAAAAAAGGAGAACATTGAACTTGAAACTAGTAGTGTTCCTTGATCTGTCGGGGAGAATTATCCTTTCTCCATCCTATGTTTTTTGTTTGGGATAACATTTTTTGTGTTTTGTTAAGGCTAGTGTGCACATGTGATTTGGTTGGTAAGGGAGAGTTTAGTGGAGTCAAAACAGCCAAATTTATCCTTGGGGCTAATAAACCACTAGGGGGTTAGCTGAGGTTGATATACCACTCGACAAGTTGAGACACTCAAGTACTAGTTTAAAGAATTGATAAAATACTAAGTGCTAGATTTGGGGTTAATAAACCAATTATGTACTTTCTCAATAAGTTGATAAACTGCCTTGATAGTGGGTTCATGGCCCTTGCAGTGTTAGCTTAGAGAGGCCAATTTATAAATCACCCAAATAGTGTGTTCATTCTCCTATAATTGAGTTGTAACTCATTGAGCCTTAAATGAACCCATGTGGTTGATTTCCTAATGAACAAAGAGTCACTGTGGTGTTACTAATGCGAAATTTCATAAATCATGTGGAAAGTGGAATCTTCTTCTTACCATTTGTTGACTAGTTATTCGTGAGAATACTCCTCTGAAAAAGTACCCCCTTAGGCTCTAAATTTGACTCGAGGGTTGTTAGCTACAAGAAGGATTGAAGTATAATTAAAGAGTTTCCTTCTTTCTATAAATTTACATAACTGATCGTACTATTATTATTCATTCTCTTTTTGTGTTTTTTTTCAAGCTTATATAGTTATGTACTTCCCCTAAAGCCTAAATAAAAAATAGTAATCATATGATATCATGGTTAGTTAAAAGATGTTATGAAACCAACTCACAAAAAGATAGAAAAGATAGTTTAATGCCTTAGAATTCAGCCTCTTCGAGGGGGAAACCTCCTTTACATTACACAAATGAACAATTCCTGGATGATTCAAATGAAAAAACCTCGTTTCTATATATATGAGTCTAAGGAGTCACAATATAACCCAACCGGCCTAACAATAATAATATAAAGCCACAAAAATAACAATAGAAGGATTCTATGGGGCACAGTAATAACAATATGGGGACATTAGGGGCACAACAATATTAATAAGAGATACAACTACAATAGTAATGGGGTAATCACTAGTATTATAGGGACCTAACATGCCCCTCTCCTTCAAAAAAGTGTTGTCCTCAACGATTGAGTAGTTTTGGATGCTTCTGTATAAAATTCTCATCCTCCCATGTGGAATCTTCAGCGGATAAGTTCTTCCACTTGATGAGATACTCTAAAATTGATCGATTTCGTAGCTGTCGAGCTCTTGTTTCTGTGACTTCTTCCGATTCCAATATAATTTTTCCTTCCTCGTCAAGTTCTGGAAATATTGTTTGAATTGGGATCTTGTCACCTATAACCTTCTTTAAACATGAAACATGGAAAATTGGGTGCACTCGAGAAGAGAAGCTGCAGGAAGCTCCAATTTGTATGCCATAGGACCAATCTTTTGCAACACCTTGTATGGACCATAATACTTTGGTGATAATTTATTATCCTTCTTAGCTTGCTTGAGGGACATTTTCTTATATGGTTGTAGCCGTAGGAATACCAATCACCTACATCAAAACTTCTTTCACTGCGATCTGCGATGTTGATCTACCTGTTGTTTCATTCTATTATGTGCCAACACGAGGTTATCCTTTAAGAGTTGGAGGACTTGTTGTTGATGTTCGATATGATGTTCCACTACTTGAACCTTAGAATTTTCTCTTAAATATGATGTGATGGATGGTGGTTCATAACCATAAAGTGCCATAAATGGGGTCATTTTTGTTGCTGTATGGAAGGAAGTGTTATACCACCATTCAGCCAGAGGCAACCATTTGACCCATTGTGTCTGTTTATCAGATACAAAGCAACGAAGATATCCTTCCAAACATTTGTTTACTATCTCAGCTTGCCCATCAGATTGAGGATGATAAGATGAGCTATGAGCTAACTGAGTACAAAGACAAGAAAATAACTCTGTCCAAAAATTTCCAGTGAAAATGGGATCTCTATCACTTACAATAATCTTTGGATTTCCATGTAGCTTTTGAATTGTTTCCATAAATGCCATGGAAACTGTACTAGCTTTAAATGGATGTGATAATGCACAAAAGTGTGCCTACTTGGTAAGTCTGTCAACTACCACCATGATGACACTCTTTCCCTCAGACTTGGGTAAACCTGTGATAAAATCCATTGAAACCTCCTCCCAACGTTGGCTTGGAATGGATAAAGGTTGTAATAGACCCGGTGTCTTAATTGTTTCAACTTTATTTTGCTGGCAAACCAAGCATTTTGCCACAAACTTTTGATATCTGATTTAAGGCCATCCCAAAAAAATTCCTTCTTAACCCTGTGGTAAGTTTTTAAAAATCATGAGTGCCCTCTCTAAGGGAGAGGTGTGCAATTCCATAAGAATCTTTTGTTTAGCTGGGGGATTCTTACAGAGGTATAAGCGATCTTTGTACCATAACGAATCATTTTGCCAGCTTAAATGTATCAGACGTACTGGAATCTTGTTGTAACTTTCGAATAAGTGCCCACACTTCTTCGTCATTCTTCCATTCCTCCCTTGCTTCGTTTATCCAATCTGGTTGGATAATAGGAATGGCACACAACAATGCTTCCACATCCTCATCCTTTCTTGAGAGTGCATCTGCCACCACATTTTGCTTCCCTTTTTTGTAGATGATTTCAAAGTCATAACCCAACATCTTTGTGACCCACTTTTGGTGCTCTTCAGAGGATAATCTTTGTTCTAAAAAGTATTTAAGGCTATCATGATCCGTTTTTACCTTGATGTGTCTTCCCATTAGATAGGGTCGCCATTTCTTAAGTGCATGGAGTATTGCCAACATTTCCTTCTCATAAATAGCTTTGCTTAAAAACTTCCCTTGATTGGACGACTTTCAAAAGCAATGGGTATTTCATCTTGCATTAGAAGAACACCAATTCCATTTCCTGAAGCATCACATTCCACAATAAAGGTTTTTGTGAAGTCCAGTGTAGCTAAGACCGGTGCTTGGCACATTGCCTCTTTAAGATGTTCAAAGGCCTTTGTTGCTTCCTGAGTCCATGAAAATGCATCTTTCTTCAATAATGTTGTTAGAGGTGTTGCTATTCTCCCATAATTCTTAACAAACTTGCGATAATACCTGTCAACCCAAGAAATCCACACAGATGCTTTATGGATGTGGGGATTTTCCATTCCTTAATGGCTTTAATTTTGCTAGGGTCTACCTTAACTCCTTCATGAGATACAATATGACCCAGATATTCCACCTCTTGGACTCCAAAGAAGCATTTGGATCTTTTTGCATATAATTGGTTCTCCTCCAATAGTTGTAGCACCCTGTCAACATGTTCAACATGATCCTTCCAAGACTTGCTGTAGATTAGTATATCATCAAAAAATACTAACACAAATTTTCTAAGGAATGGTTTGAAAATTGAATTCATCAAACCTTGAAATGTTGAAGGTGCATTGGTAAGGCCAAAAGGCATGACCAAAAATTCATAATGACCCTCATGAGTTCTAAATGTTGTTTTCAGAATGTCTTCAATCTTCATTATGATTTGATGATATCCTGAACGAAGATCCAACTTGGTGAAGTAAATTGATCCATGCAATTCATCCAGTAATTCATCATGACAGGAATGGGAAACTTATCTTTAATAATGAGCTTGTTGAGCTCCCTATAATCCGGACACATGCGCCATGATCCATCCTTCTTGTGCACCAACACTACTGGAGAGAGAAAGAACTTTGACTTGGTTGAATTATACCAGCCTCTAGCATTTCTGCAACCATACGTTCAATTTAACTCTTTTGGGCATAGGGATCTATGTACGGCCTGATGTTTGGAGGAACACTTCCTGGAATCAGATGAATAGCATGATTATGATCACAAATAGGTGGGAGACCTTTGAGAGTCTCAAATACCTTGGAATGATTTTCTAGGACTTTTTGGAGATCTAGAGAAATAGATGATTCTGATGTGGAAACATCTAGCGAACATAATTGTGCAATTACACCTCCTTGTTCCTTTTTTAGAAGCTTTGTCATACCATTAGAGCTGATTATCTTTCCTGGTTTCCCTGCAATAACCCTTAATTCAACTTCCTTTCCTTCCACAGAAAATTTGATGAAAAGTTCTTGAAAATTAAAAGCTATTGTACCCAGAGATTGTAGCAATTGGACTCCTAGTACAACATCAACACCTCCCACTGGAATGGAAAGCATTGGGCTAGTCAATACATATTCTCCCATGGATAGCTTTATATTATGACACTTTCCAGAGCAATTTATTGTTCCTCCATTTGCAATCATCACTTGACACTCTGGTGCTGGATATAGGAAGCAATTCAATTCTTTTGCTACCTTACAATGAATAAATTATGGGTGCTTCCTGAATCAATCAACACTATTACCTTTTTCTTCTTGATTTGTCCTTCTATCTTGATGGTTTGAGGAGTGGTAATTCCAGCCAATGCATTACAAGATATGGTCAGATTCATTTCTTCTTTATCTAGGCTTAGTTCTTGGAGTATATCCTCTTCTGTTGACCTTTCTTGCTCCTTTTCTTCTTCCTCTTCACAATCTATGTAGAATAATTTCTTCTCAGCACACTTATGACCTTTAGTGTATTTGCTATCACAACTGTAACAAAGCCCTTTGCTCTTTTTTTTTCCAATTGTTGTGGTATCAACCTTATAGGTTGTGGAAGACTAGCGGCAACAACACTTCCGTCTTTATAGTTGTGAGTGGTATGCTTCCTGGTTGCCATAATTTTGCTTTCCATTTTTCTTGCTAACCTGAATGCCTTCTCTAATGAATCAGGTTCCCAAAGGCGAACATCATGTTGGATATTATCCTTTAAAGACCCTATGAACACATCAATCCTATGCTCCTCTGGAATATCTTGTACCCTTATGTTCAATTTTTGGAACTCCTCAATGTGCTCCATTATTGAACCCTTTTGTTTGAGACTTATCAATTGGCTAAAAAAAGTGTTGCTTTTTGTATCCTCATATGTGCTACCAATTCTTCCGTAAAAATTGCCCAAGTGATAAATTGTTTACGAGAGAAAAGCCATTGATACCATACAAACTGATTTGGTTCCAAGTATAAAGTTGCAATATGTACCTTTTGTGTGTTTTGCACATTATTGAGATTAAAAAATTTCTCCATCTGTAATATCCATGTTGCGGGATCCTTGCCATCAAACTTCCGCATATCGATTTTTGGAATATGGTGGGTCCTTGATCCCACATTAGAGTCTATCATATCATGATTAACATTTCTTTTGTTCACATCATGAGTTTCCTTTACTACCTTTTCACCATTAGTAAGTATTTCTTGTAGAAAATTTGTCAAGTCTGTATTCAAATTTGCCATGCCTGTCTTAAAATTTGTGTTCAAATCTATCTTCAAATTTTCCATCTTAGATTCCATTCCATTCATCTTAGCTTCCACACCATTTATCTTAGCTTCTGTTAACTTTTGTGAGAGTGACATTTGTTGCAGTTGTTCTTGTAATTTTGATATATCATGTAGCATTTCTTCCTCTTATTCATGAGTCATGCCAGAGCTTTCAGGTTACTTACTAGGTGTTTTCATTTTATTTCCTCGAGGCATCAGTTACCAATAATAATGCTCTACTAGCCCTTTGAATTCCTTCAAAATAAATTTTCAAACCAATCTTAAGCAAAAAGTTTAAAGAATCTACACACCTTTTTTCACTTTGTAGGAGCTCGATATTGCCTCTAATGTATCTCTGTACCTTCAAAACATCCCGTTCTGAAATTGTGACCTTTGGTAGCCCTCTGTGTCCTCTTTCCAATGCCACCAATCTGATCCAAATTGTATTCTCCAAGGAAGGGTTATGCAAAATCTTCCACAGTGACTAGATTATAGACTAGTTCAGTAGAGCGAACCTGTATGACGTGCCACGAGTCACTATTTCAACCTTCAAATCTGAAAAATATAGAGAAGAAACTATAGTCCATCCTCTTTCTGTACCTTCTTACGAAATTTCAATCCAATGCTCAGAGAAAAAGTTATGACGATTTTCCCTAGGTCACCTGTTTAGAATGTAATCCATGAGTCTGCAAAAAGACCAACTTCCTCATATCATATCTCCGCAAATATAGTGCAAAAAGCTCTGAAATTCGGACCCGAGATTTAGCGCGATGTCTTCTCAAATGGGTTTTGTTTTCAACTTCTGAAACATCGTAAAAAAAACGTTATAGCGAAAATTCCATGATGACCTGTTTGGAGTAGCGAAACCCTAGAATCCAAAGCTCTGATACCAAATGTTATGAAACCAGCTCAAGAAAAGATAGAAAAGATAGATCAACTCCTTAGAATTCAGCCTCTTCGAGGGAGCAACCTCCTTTACATTACATGAATGAACAATTCTTGGATGATTCAAATGACAAAAACCTCCTTTATATATATAGGAGTCTAAGGAGTCACAATATAACCCAACTGACCTAACAATAATAATATAAAAGCCAAAAAAATAACAATAGAGGGATTCTATGGGGCACAGTAATAACAATATGGGGACAATAGGGGCACAACAATATTAATAAGGGGTATAACTACAATATTAGTGGGGTAATCATTAGTATTATAGGGACCCAACACTTACTTTGCCACACCCACCAAGATTTCGACACCATTCAAACAAGTGTTACACTAGAGTTTTTTCCATCTGTTGGACATTTTTCACAACGGAGTTTGTTAAGAGTGAACACCTTACATAATTGGTAAATATAATGTATATAATTTCTCCTAATTTTTTCTCTACAACTACTTATTTTATATTAAGAATTTTATTCATTTCTATGATATATATTCACATAATTATTTAGCAGATATGGCAAGACATAGGCTCCAACTTGCTTAAATTGTTGAAGAGTGACAACAAATGTAAATAATGTAATTGTGAGTAATTTAATTTTTTACCATTCAGTCAGTTTTATAATGAGATGAAGTTATGTAACAAAGTATCCCGTATTAATTGGGATTGCATGAGAGGCTCGTAACCATGGAGAATCATTCCTGATTAATAATATTTCCAATCCCTTGCCCCGTGGAGGTTTCCTTGACACACTGTTAGGGTTTTACCATGTAAACTTTGTGTCGTGTGTGATTCAATTTCTTAGTTTTATGTATTTTATCTTCGCTTGTGAATGATTAATAACTCTAAAATACTAACAAGTGGTATTAGAGCTTTCCAAGTGAGGATTTTGAGGTGTAATAGAGAAGAATTGAGCCAGCATTGAGAACAGTCAAAACAAAGGAAGTCGCAGCAAAGGAAGTGTTTAGTCAATTTAATGTTCTTAAAATGTAAGCATAAATTATTGACGATGGAAGGTAAACTGATGAAGTGCAAGTGCACTGTATGTGCTAGAATTCTTTTATGTTGTTAAGGTGAGTATGTTGTCATTATCTAAGTTAATGTCAAACTCTAGAATCAGTGTTAAGGTGATGTTATTATCTATACTAGGATGTTATTCCTAAGATTTTGTTGTTAATTGATTATCCTAAATGTTATCTCTAGAATTAGTTCTGATTGAATTGAGTTTTAGAATGATTTGATAATGATTTTAACTCTTTTAATAGATGTGTTACGTTAATATTCCTTTCAACTTATCATTTTTTTTTGGATTTTTATGCTGCAGCTAAACAAATCTAACTATGAAAGCATGAAATGACATAAAAAAAATCCTAATTTATCAACTTCGAAATGAAATGTGCTTGAATTCAAAAGATGAGAAAGACTACCACTCTTATCTACTGCAACTTTATTTCAATGCAAAAATCAAAACAAAAACGAAATTACTAAGCTATGAAATCACTAAGCTATGTTAGGCAAATGAATGAAACGTAATTACTGAGTTTATGCTAGGTATTAAGCAAATGAAATGAACGATAGAGAAATCAATCAAGTGAACCTAGTTGCGATCCTCATTTAACTGCATCTTTAAAAACATGAAAACATGGCATCCATGAATTAAATATATGAAATAACAATTGAAAATGAAAATCTAATTACTGTGAATCAGAGACCTAATCTGCATGCAGGGGCCCTCCACGAGGTTGTCAGTCGCCTTATATCGACAACACATAAAATATATGGAATAATAACTTTGCATTAAGTGAAAAAGAGTTATACGGGATGGTAAAACTACATAGAGTGGAACACCCATTACACTATAGTCCTTATCAAAACTATATCATATCACTTATTTCTCGATTTTCTATTGAAAAAACAAATCGATGAAATCTCTTAAAATTCAAACTCTGTTACAGCGCACTATCTTGTTGTTGACTGCCATGGTTGATCATGTTATAGTGCAGATCTCCTCATGAATTAGCTCGATTAAATAGGAAGAAACCCATGAGATGATCATTCCCTATCTATCCATATACTCCTTCACTGAACTAGCACACTCAAACCCTATTGACAATGGAAGTCACTGCAAATTTGGATTAGCTGCAAAATCAGATCAATTCTATAGTTGCATGTAAACTTTGATAGAAAAATAAGGTATATTGACAAAATATGAAAAAGAGTACATAAGAATGTTTAGCTTACCAAAACCTTATTTTTACTGCGTTTATTTGGATGATAGTGGTAGGAAAAAGGAGGTAAATATGGTCAAAAAGGATGTCAAGATAAAGCAGTTCCGAGACTCTACATTCCCCCACACTGGAGGTTTTGTATGTCCTCATACAACACAAAATTTTCATTTTTCTATATGTCTTTAGATACCTTTGCCAAGACATTCAGGTTTCACTTTCTTCTTCTTCTTGGGAGTTACCTCCATCCTTGGCTTCCTCATAAGGATCTTTTATTTCAGGTTAATGATTTCTCCTTTTAATAGCCATGTTTTCTTTCTTCAATTTCTTATTATTTTTATACCATATACTTAAGTGAAGTATGAGTTTACACTTTTGGCAATTTGAATTCCATTTTGTGCCTTCAGAGTTTGATTTTTAGTTTTGAGGTACCTGTTTAATGTCTTCAGCTCAAAGATTTCTTACTTCAAGACATTAAATACAAGAGGTTCTTGTGGCTCATTAAACTTGTTGAGTTCTTCTTCTATGCTTTGAATTGATCCTTTGGTTACTACTTCCTTTCTCTCTAATGTTTCTATGTAATCATATATTTCTTGTTGTACATGATCAATACCTAGGCTTTGTACTGGACTCCTTGGAGGTGAAATGAAGGGAAGTGGTTATACCCTTGGTGACAATCTTAGTGATACTCTTGGAGAGTCTTCGAGATCTTTAGATTGCTCTTTTGACTCAAGATCAATAAGCCCTGCAACTTTTGAGGTTGCCTCTTTCACTGTGTTCAATTTGATGCTTCTTCTCAAACCTGTGGTCGTTATCCTTTGAATATTTTTTTCCTTAACTTTTGGAATTTCTTTTTGAGGTAGGGTTTTTATTTGGGGTAAAACCTCTATTTTCTTGTTGGATTTCTTTCTTCTAAGACTTTCTTTGTTCATTTTCTACAAAATTTCTACAGTTGGTAGATCATCCTCTGACAAATCTTGTTGATGTTGTGGTTCTCATTCTATTACTGTCTCAATTTTTCTCTTTCTTCCCCTTATGGTTCTATTACCACTTGGTTGTTCATGGATTTTCTCTTCAAAGTGATTTCTCACTAGAAAATATTCCCAATTATCACCTATGTTTTGAAGATGAAACTTGATCAAAATTTTTGCTAATCCATGTTGATACATTGTGTTGTCAATAAACTGGATTTTCTTCTGAAAACTTACTGACATTTTCTTAAGGCTATTCTAAAAAATTATGGAAGATTTATTTGATGTTCTTCAAGGAAATTCATCAATAACCTAATGTGATATAAAAATATACACCCAAATTAGCCTTCACAAATAACAAATTTATGAAGCATAAGGAGCAAATTTCTCCACTTACTTTTGAGGGAGGAGCTAGGAATACATTTTCTAAAGATAGTAATATCCATGCTTCTGTTTTTTAAGAAAAAATTCCAGACTTCCCCTTCAATTCCTTTGTTCTTGAACCACGTTTCTCTAGCTTTGGGTAGTCTGGTGGCTTCTGCAATCAAGGAATCTACCACTGTGAACTTGACATCACTTATTTCAACTTTTGTACCATCAAAATATCGTGCAAAGGTTTTTGTCACCTCCCTGTGGAAACCATCAAACTTTTCTATGAAATCTAACCACTGAGATTTCTGTAACAAGTCTCTTGTCTCGGGGTATCCTTTCAAAATTTCCTTCCTGTTGGCTCTGTTTGAATAATAATCCCCATGGTGAGAGATGTTTTTTCTCAAGAACTGTTTTACCTGACAGGGAAAATAGTCTCAGTAGGGTTTCACTCTTAGGATGGAGAGATTATATGAGTTGAAAGAATGAGAGAATAGGAAAGTATAATGAAGGTTCACAGGGATGAGTTGGCCATTTGAATGCATTTAATTCAATGATTCGATGACTGAATCGATGGATACAAAATGAGTATGAGATAGGAGTTAAAATGGTGGCGAATTATAATGGATTTGATAAGGGACTATCATGCATAAACTGCAATGATTTCAGGTTTTTGGTAATGTTATGTCCACATAATTCTTATATAGAATATGTTAACCCCTATTGTAAAATTAAAGTGTTACATACCTTATATTTATTTTCTAACCTTTATTTGTTCTTTGATGTCATTTGCAGGTACTTTGCACTTGAAAGGAGTCAATCATTTCTTCAATTTGAGCCATCAAGTGTCCATGTTAGATTAGCTGCAGAAACTTTGTCAGAGCTGCAAAAACTTGCCAGAGATACATAAAGTCACTATTTCTGTAGCTAATTTATTTTTTCAAGAAAGGGATGTTTAGAAAAAGGGATTTTTAGAAAAAGGATTAAGAGAAAATTTAAGGTGTCAACAAGAGTTGGTTTTCACTTTAAATTTTCTGTATAAGCCTGCGAACAACTAGTTGGTTTTCATGTTTATACATTATTATTATTATTATTATTAAACAGAGAAATAAATTTTCAAAGGTGGAAAAGAAGAAAAATTCCTCTTCACCATCTTCAATTCGGAGTTATCTTGGAAAAGTTTGACAAATTCCTCTTTTTTTATTGGATTCTGATAAAATCTAAGTCAATGTCCACTTACTAAAAGAGGAATTTTCTCTTCATCAATAGTCCTGATTCTGACTACACCATTTTCAAAGACTTTCTCAACTTCATAAGGTTCAAGCCAGTGAGTCTGGAATTTTTTCTTGGAAGTTCTTGAACTTTTAATCAAAAAGTAATGCCCAATCTCCTAGATGAAATTTTCTTTCTTTGATGCATTTATCATGCCATCTCGATCTCTGTTGTTGAACTAGGCCAGTCTTCTGGAAGGCATCTTATCTTATTTCATCAAGCTCATTGAGTTGTCCCATCCTTTCCTTTTGTGCTTCTGATAAGTCAAGATCCAACTGGACTATTGTTTTATAGGTCTAGATCTAGAACTCTATTGGAAGTAAGACTTGCTTCCCATAAACACGTTCATAGGGAGTATGTCCTATAGTTCTTCTCCATCTAGTTCTATAGGCCCATAAATCTTCTGGAAGCCTTTCTGCCCAATCCTTTGTATGTAAGTGTACAATCTTGGTGAGAGTTGCTTCAATTACCTTGTTTGTAGACTCAACTTGTCCATTGCCTTGTGGATGGTATGGAGTAGATTTCTGATGCTTGATTTTGTATTGTTCCATGAGCTTTTGCACTACTCTAGATGTAATATGTGTTCCTTGATCGGTTGCAATTTCTCTTGAGATACCAAAATGAGTGAAAATATCCTCAAAAATAAATGAAACCACAACATTTTCAATAGCAAAAGGATTTGCTTTAGCTTCTACCCATTTAGTGACATAATCAGTACATACCAGAATATACCTTTTTTGTTTTGAAAGTGGATTGATTGGACCAACAAAATATAGCACCCATTTCTCAAAAGGTTCAATGAGTACCTGAGGTTGTAGTGCATTCCATTTGAAAGAGTAGGTTTCCCCATTCTTTGATAACTCACACCTCCTAACATATTCCATGGTATCCTTAAAAATGGAAGGCCAATAATATCCTAAGAGAAGGATCTTATAAGCAGTTCTTTTGTCAGAGAAATGTCCTACACATGGTTCATCATGGCATGCTTTAAGTATTTCCAGTATCTCGTCTTCTCGAACACATCATATGATGATGAGATCTGGTCCTGTTTTGTACAATTCTTCATTTATCCATAAGTAAGATGCATTGTTTTGAATTATCCTCCTCTTTTCTCTAGGAGACAAATGAAATGGTAATTTCCATGTAGCTAAATAATTAGAAATATCTGCATACCAAGGTGATTTAGTAGATACTGCAAAAAGATATTAATCAGGAAATTTATCCTCCACAAGTTTATCATTGTTATCATTTTGAATTCTAGATAAAGAGTTACCAATTGTATTTTGTTTTCCGGGTCGATCTAGAATGGTGATGTTGAATCCTTGCAACAACAAGAGACATCTATTTATTCTTCCATTAGCGATTAGTTTATTCATTAGATATCTAATGGGAGAATGGTATGTGTGAATGAAAGTTTCATAGCTATTTATATAATGTCTAAATTTATTAATGGCATGAACTACAGCTACAAACTCCTTCTCAGTTACAATATAATTTAGCTCTGGTGGAGTTAAATTTTTACTAGTATAATAGATTGCATAAGGAGTAAGAAATTGTTTTCCTAACAAATCTCATAAGAGTGTGTCTAAACCATTGGTCGATATATGGAAAGGAAATTTCCAATTAGGTCCTTTTAAAATAAGTGCTTCAGAGATTTTCTTTTTCACAATTTCAAAAGCATTTTGACAATCATAATTCCAACTAAATTCACAGTCTTTGGTAAGTAGTTTGAAGAGTGGAGATGCAATTTTTGTGAAGTTTTCTATGAATCTTCTATAGTATCTAGTAAAATCAAGAAAACTCCTAACATCTTATTGGCAATTTGGTACTGATAATTTAGAAATGACCTCTACTTTAGATGATTCTACCTTAATTCCATTTCCTGAAATATGGTGACCTAAAAAAATTACTTCATTAAACATCATAAAACATTTCTCATGACTTAACAAAAGATTTGTTTCTTTACATATTATTAGAACTTTTTCTAAATTTTCAAGTGCTTCTTCAAAATAATCTTCGTAAACCATGAAATCATCCATATATACTTCCACACAATAATCAATAAGATGAGAGAAAATTATGAGGACTGCTCTTTGGAGTGTTGCTGGAGCATTGCATAATCTAAAAGGAAGTACTTGGTAAGCATAAGTTCCCCATGGACAGGTAAATGTGGTTTTATCTTGATCCTTCGGTGCTACCTGAATCTGATTGTATCCACTAAAACCACCCAAAAATAAAAATTACTTGTTCTCTGCTAATGTGTCTAAAACTTGATCTATGAAAGGAAGTGGAAATTGGTCTTTTAATGTTGCCTTATTAAATTCCATGTAATCAATACATACTCTCCATTTCCCATTTTTATTAGGAATGATTACTAGGGGTGAAACCCACTGACTGTCTGATATTGGATAGATCAAGTTTACATTCAACAATTTTTGTAATTCCTCCTTAATAATTTATTTCAAATTTGGGTTCATTCTTCTTTGTGGTTGTCTAACTGGTCTCACACTCTATTCATAGATATGGTGCATGCAAGTTTTAGGATTAATTCCTCTCATATCAGTGTATTCCCATGCATAAGCAAAAAAGTGTCTTTGTAAAATTTCTACCAGTTGATTTTTCTGTAATTCTTCTAGGTTTTTATTAATGTTCAAAGTTTTGCTTGGAAAACTTTCTATTGAAGAGTTTCCAAATTTTTCCATAGAGTGTAAAGACATTTGTTTAGGTGTTAGATATTCGATTCGACTACGATCATAATGTAAGGAGGTTTCATTATTTTCCATTAGATTTAAAATTTGGTCCTCCTCACTTACTTGTTCAGTAGTGAAAACAGGTTGTATATCATCATCATCATCTATCCATTCCTCACTCTCTATTTCTATTGTTCCTTTTGCAGGTGGATACAATCTAAATTCTTTGTATAACTTCCATCTGAGATAAACATGTCACCTGATCTACAACCGATGAAAGCATCAGCCGTAGCTAACCAAGGTCTTCCTAGGATTAATGGATGTCCTCCTAAATTATTCTTAGGTGATAAAACCATGAAGTCGACAGGATATTCCCAAGAATCTAAGGATACATAAACATCTTCTAATACACCATCAATTTTAATTACAGACCTATCTACCAATTACAACAACGTTGGTGTGTATTAAAGATTAGGAAGCCTTAGTGAATCCATGATTTATTTACTCATTATGTTTATGGATGCTCCTAGATCAATCAGTGTGTTTGATGTTTCAATTCCATTGATGTGAATTTTCACAATGGGTCTCCCTCGATCTAGATATTTTTGTATTGTTGCTTTCCCCATCATGATGTATGCAATTTTCCCAACTAACTGAATTCTTTTTATGTCTTTTCTTTTTCTTCCTGATCTTTTAGTACTCAATTGCTTGATTTTTTTTTGCAAAAATTGGTATTTATTTTATGCCTTGCAATAAAGGAATTTTTATACAAACATTTCTTAATTCATCCAACATATTATAATTAGGCAATGTGATTTGTTTTTCTACCCCTTCAACAATTTTCAACCGTTCAGGAAAAGGTGGTTTAATGGATAATGAGGGTTGTTCTATAATAGGAGTATCATCAGAAATTATAGGAACATTCTCTATTTGGTTTCTCTCTTTCTAAGGAAGAGAGATTTCTCCTTCTTCAGATTCATTCTTATCTTTTTGAAGATTTATACTTGCTTCCTGAACGACAACAGGGGGTTTTCTTTGTAATACTCTACCAGATCTTAATTGAACATTATTTAGATCTAGTGGAGTTATTACATAGGTTTGAGGATTCTACCCTTCCATATTGTAAACAGGTTGTGAGATTTTATTATTTGGATTAGGAAGTGGTTGAGCAGGTAATTGATTTGGTTTTTGTGCAAATGGTAGGGAGAGCTGTGGATTTTGATTTTGGATTTGAACTTGAGGTAATTGATTAGCTTGAGGAATTTGATTAGGTTGAAGGATTTGATTAGATTGAGGTAAGAATTATGGTGGGAAATTAGGACAGCATGGTGAATATTTTTGATATTGAGCATAAGCCCCATAAGGATTTTTCCATCCTTGATTCCAAGATTGTGGTTGTGGTTGAGCCCAAGGCTGCCAAGATGGATTCCAATTATTTTGTGAAGAGTGAGAAAATTGTAGTGATTTAAAGCCTTGTGGTTGATTTGCTTGAGAGTTTTGCCATATTCTCTTGGCAATAAAACAAAGAGGGTCTACTTGTTATTGTATTCCTTCATCATTAATTAAAGCCTTAAGACCTAGTAGAGAAGGAAATTATTTAGTATCATGGTTATCTGCACATATGGCACAAGTTTCTATGGTTTTTAAGTCTAAAGGACATTCTCTCAGAGCATGCTTCTTTCTACACCTGGAACAAAATATGGATAATGCAACATTTTTGGCCTTTTGCTTGTTTTTTTATTTTAAGGGTGTCAATTTGTTCACTAAGACTCCCTAAAATATCTATCTTAAAAGTATCAAGCAAGCTTCCTAATTCTGCCCTACTGACTGACTGAGCTGCAAATTTATTGATTCTTGATAAGAGAGGATCCCTAAGCCTTTTTCCAACTCATGTTTTACCCCTTGAGATATGTACACATAGATCAAAAATATATGCAAATGGTAATTGAGAAATATCTCCTTTTCCTATCATGTTAAGGAGATCAATCCACTCATATATGATAGATTTGAGTAGGAGGGGTTTGAAAGTTTCCTCATCCAGCTTATCCATTTTTGCCCTTTTAAGATTATAAACAAATACCTTGACTAAGCCTTCAAGATTATCATCTTCTTTCTGTATCATTTTGAATACTTCGTCCTTAATGTTGTGAGGCATACAATAGTCCCTATATTTCTCTAAGAATGCTTCTTTCATTTGTGCCCATGTCCTTATAGTATTTGTTCCTAGACTCATGAACAATTTTAATGTTGAATCCTTTAAGGAAGTAGGGACCATTTTAATTTTGAGCATCATGTAGATAATCATATGATCTACATAATACTTCAAATTCAAAGAGAAATGTCTCTAGGTCTTCACTTATTTTTCCATGAAAATTAGGAATAATAGAAGGTGAAATATTCTTCATTGTGAAGGTTGTATCCTCATCAAAGATAGGAAATCCAAAAGGGTCTCGATCTCCTCCACCTCTACCTCTTCCTCTGCCTCTATCTCTACCTCCTCCTCTACCTCTACCTCCTCCTCCAATCCTAGGTTGTTCATCGTTGACATTGTGTACCTCTCCTTCTCCTTCTTCAACCATGATAGATTCTCCAGAACTAATGTAAGGATATTTTAATTCTTTTGGTTCCTCTATCAATGGATAATAAAAATGAGTTTCTTGTTCCTCTTCTTCACTTGGAATTTCTAATTCTTCTCCTAGAATTTGTTCACCAGTGGAAGATAGAAAAACTACTCCTTTATTTGGGGATGTAGGATATCTTCTACTTCGATTATAGCCTCAATAGATGAAGTAGGTGAAGTTCTGGATTGGATTTCAAATCTTCAGACTTTAAGAAGTCTTTGTTGGGATATGGATGGAATTCGAGTTTGAGTGGGTGGTGTGGAACTTCTAAGTCGTGGTGGAGTGAGTGGAGTTGTTGGGAATTAAACTTCTTCCTCATCCTACAAATCTACCTCTAGAGTCTCTTTCCCTATGCATGTCATGTTTTTATTTTTTATTTTTTTTAACTTCTATTTGCACTTCCCTGTCAAGGTTGCCAAAATGTCTAGTAAATTTAATGTTCTTAAATTGTAAGCATAAATTATCAACTAGGGAAGGTAAACTGATGAAGTGCAGGTACATTGTATGTGCTAGAAGTATTTTATGTCGTTAACATAATTATGTTATCATTATCTAAGTTAATGTCAAACTCTAGAATCAGTGTTGAGGTGATGTTATTATCTATATTAGGATGTTATTCCTAAGATTTTATTGTTAATTGATTATCCTAAATGTTATCTCTAGAATTAGTTCTGATTGAATTGAGTTTTAGAATGATTGGATAATGATTTTAACTCTTTTCAATAGATGTGTTACATTAATCTTCCTTTCAACTTATCCATTGTTTTTGGATTTTTATGCTGCAGCTAAACAAATCTAACTATGAAAGCATGAAATGACATAAGGAAAATCCTAATTTAACAACTTGGAAATGAAACGTGCTTAAATTCAGAAGCTAAGAAAGACTACCACTCTTATCTACTACAACTTTATTTCAATGCAAAAATCAAAACATAAACGAAATTACTGAGCTATGAAATCACTAAGTTGTGCTAGGAAAATGAATGAAATGAAATTACTTAGTTTATGCTAGGTATTAAGCAAATGAAATGAACGATACTGAAATCAATCAAGTGAATCTAGTCGCGATCTTCATTGAACTACATCTTTAAAAACATGAAAACAGGGCATCCATGAATTAAATCTATGAAATAACAATTGGAAAGCAAAATTTAATTACTGTGAATCAGAGACCTGATCTGCGCACAGGGGGCCTCCATGAGGTAGTCAGTCGCCTTAGATCAACAACACATAAAATATATGAAATAAGAACTTTTCATTAAGTGAAAAAGAGTTCTACATGATGCTCAAACTACATACTGTGGTGCACCCATTACATAGTGATGTCGATATTTTTACAGGGTTCTTTTTAACAATAAGAGAAATTTAAGTCTACGAGACTTCACAATAGTCCTTATCAAAACTAGATCATATCAGTTATTTGTCTATTTTCTATTGAAAAACAAATCAATGAAATCTCTTAAAATTTAGGCTCTGTTCCAACGCGATGTCATGCTGTTGACTGCCATGGTTGACCATGTTATAGTGTGGATCTCGTAGTGAATTAGCTTGAGTAAATAGGAAGAAATCCATGAGAGGATCATTCCCTATCTATCCATATAATCCTTTGTTGAACTGGCGCACTCAATCCCTGTCAACAATGGAAGTAGCTGCAAATTTGTGGATTAGCTATAGAATCATATCAATTCTATAGTTGCATGTAAACTTTAATAGAATAATAAGGCATATTGACAAAATATGAAAAAGAGGACATATGAATGTTTATCTTATCAAAACCTTATGTTCACTACATTTATTTGGATGATAGCGGTAGGAAAAAGGACGTAAATATGGACAAAAAGGATGTCAAGATAAATTAGTTCTAGGACTCTATAGGAAGTTTTCCGAGTCAAGAGACAGTCATGGAGGCAAAATGTATTGGTAGAAGATGTTGGTTAATACAAAGCCTGATGCTACTGAGTCAATAGATAGAGTCACACAGGGGTCCTGCATTCACAAAGTTATTGGATAACTCTTGATCGTTTCTGCTAGAGAGGAAGCAGAAAAGGAAGAGTGTGACACCCTGTCGCCATCCTTGAATAAGTCAAAGAGGGAGACATCGAGCCGCTAGTGGAAAAGGTAGTCACCGAGCCTCCAGTCAAAGAAGCAGCCTCCGAAGGAAAGAGATTTTGTTGTTGTTGCTACATGAGTGTGACTTCATGAGACATTGTTGTTGGTCGAGTAACTTGAACCACTGTCTCTATTTCGAAGCAAGGAAGGGTCAACAGTCTTGCTTTTGCCACGGGAGAATTTCTTGTCCTCCAATATCCATCCTATGAGCGGTTGAAGAATCCCAGACCCCAACAGATAACGATTGGATTGAAGGAGAATTAG
Organism: Pinus taeda; assembly: GCA_000404065.3. Taxonomy (NCBI): domain Eukaryota; kingdom Viridiplantae; phylum Streptophyta; class Pinopsida; order Pinales; family Pinaceae; genus Pinus; species Pinus taeda. The sequence goes on along the minus strand of APFE030294254.1, from coordinate 123,674 downwards.
GGTTGACGTTGTCAAAGTCATTGTACTTGAAAAAGAATGCAAGAAGGCGCACTGTCAAAAACCCTAGTGGCTTGTAAAGAGCCCAGATGTTGTTTATGCTTCCTGATTAAATGTGCAAAGCTACCAGAAAGGCAGAAAGAAACACAGCCAAGTTGGATACCACCCAGGTAATTTTTTTTATAGTAGAATAATTGTTAATTGAAAGTAAATTTGTCTAAAAAAATTTTGGGGAGAAAAACGAGTGAACGTTGTTGAATGAAGGTTTTTTTAGTAGGGTTTCATTAATTGAAGGAAAGAAAAGCAATTTTTTAATATTCTGAAAACAAAAAAAAAAATTGAAATTCTTGAAAGTGAAATGGAGTATGCTTTGTTGAGCAGTGACAGAAAAATTGGAATAAGAGGATAAATTTCCTAGAAATCATTTTTTTTTTAGAAATCCTAGTTGAAGGAAGGAAACCCTAATAGGAGGATTTGTAGGAAGAAATGGAAAAATTGATGAATGATAAACTTGAGGTGGAAAGGTTCACCGACAAGAACAATTTTGCATTATGGAAACTAAAAGATAGGGATTTGTTGGTGCAACAAGGGTTGCACAAAGCTTTAGATGGCATTAAAAAGAAACCTATTGGCATGACAGATTTGGATTGGGAGGACATGGATGCCCGATCTCTCAGTACCATCAGTTTGTGCCTGGCAGATGAATTTCTCTTCAACATTGTTGAACAAACCTCAACATCAGGTTTACGGGGAAAACTAGAAACATTGTATATGACCAAATCATTAACCAACATAATTTATTTGAAAAGGAATTTGTACAGTCTTCAGATGAAGGAGCGTAAAAAAATTGTAGAACATTTAAATGCTTTTAATACACTCATTTTCCAATTGTCAGATATGGAAGTTAAATTTTAGGATTAAGATAATTTTATCACCTTGTTGTGTTCTCTGCTCGAGTCATGGTACCACTTTGTAACTTTTATCAGTTTGAGCACAATTGAATCTTTGGAATTTGATACAGTTGTGGGAGCTCTATTATCTAAAGAAGTACGAAAGAATTTCAGCATTGAAACCCCTGCTTCAGAATCCATGGTAGCTAGAGGCCAATCAAAGGAAAAAGGAGAGAAAGAAAGGAGTTCTTCTAGATAAAAATCAAAGGGAAAAAAGTGTAAAGACAAATGCTGGTATTACAACAAAATTGGACACCTTAAGAAAGATTGTTGGAAAAGAAAGGATTTTGTTCAAAACCCAAAGAAGGAGGCAAATCAAGTTGAGTCAGGTATGATTGATGAAATTTTATCTGTTGAATTGGGTATGGTAGATGAAGCTTTACGTGTTGGTAATGTCTCTCAAAATTATGAAAATTGGTTGTTATATTCTAGTGCTTCTCATCACATGAGTTCACACAGAAGTTGGTTCACCTCATATTAAGATGTGAATGGTAGTTATGTGTTTATGGGTAATAATGTATCTTGTCAGACTGTTGGGATGAGAAATATAAAAATTAAAATATACGATGATACAATGATAACATTAATTGATGTTAGTCATGTACCTATGTTGAGGAAAAATATGATTTCTTTGGGATTGTTGGACTCCAATGGTTACAAGTTTATAGGTCAAAATGGAGTGTTGAAAGTTTCAAAAGGTGCTCTAATTGTTATGAAGGCAGAAAAGATTGGAAGCCATTACAGACTCAAAGGAATTACTTAGGTTAGTGATGTAGTGACCGTATCTGATAAGGTGGAAGAAGGTACTCACCTATGGCATCAACGGTTAGGTCACGAGTGAGAATGGTCTTCAGGTAATGATGAATTGCAAGTTGCTTCTTGGTTTGAAATCCTTGAGGTTGGATTTCTGTAAACATTGTGTATATGGTAAACAAGATAAACAAAAATTTAAAACTAGAAGTCATGAGGGTAAATAAATTTTGGACTATATTCATTCTGATCTTTGGGGACCATCTCCTACTGCATCTTATGGAGGTGCATTATACTTCTTAACATTTATTGATGATTTCTCCCAGAAATTTTGGGTCTACATGTTGAAAAGGAAAGCTAATGTATTTAATTTTTTTAAACAATTTAAATTTATGGTTGAAAAGAAAATAGGAAAATTAATTAAATGTTTAAGAACTGACAATGGCGGTGAATTTACTTCTCTATAATTTGAACAATACTCTAAGGATGAAGGGATTGTTAGACATAAAACTGTTGTTTATACTCCTCAACAAAATGGCATTGTTGAACGTATGAATCAAACTCTTATGGAAAGAGCTGGAAGCATGATCAACAATGCTAACCTTATAAAGGAGTTATGGGTAGAAGCAGTATCTATTGCTTGTTATTTAGTTAACAGATCACCTTTTGTTGCCATTAATTGTAAAATTCCTGAACAAGTTTAGTCGGGTCAGTCTTGTGATTATTCACATTTAAAGGTTTTTGGTTGTGATGCCTATGCTCTTATTCCAAAGAATCAACATTCAAAGTTAGACCCAAAAGAAATTTTTTGTCTTTGTTAGGTATGACTATGTGGTGAAAGGATACAGGTTTTGGGATCCTTCGGGGAAGATAGTCATTAGTAGAGATGTATTGTTTGATGAATATTCTCTTCTAAAATCAGATTTTGAAAATTTTGAATAGGAACATGTATCGTTGAATAAGCAAATTCAGTTGGAGGGTAAACCTTTTTCAGAAATTCGAAAGGAAGGAGAGACTTCTGAAGAAAAAGGTGAAGAATATGCAAAGGAAATTGTTGAAGTTCTAGAACCAGTTCAACAACCAATCACTCTAATATGGTCTACAAGGGAAAGAAAAACACCCAAAAGGTATGAATATTCTACTTTATCTATTGCATTGGTTAGTAAAGATGGGGAACCTTCTTGTTATTAGGAAGCAATGGACGATGCATATAGTGAAAAGTGGAAAAGGGTTATAGATGAAGAAATGAATTCCTTAGCCAAAAATAAAACCCGGGATCTTGTAAAACTTCCTGAAGGGAGAAGTGTTGTCAGATGCAAATGGATCTTCAAATTGAAGCAAAATGTTGATGGCATTATCAAGAGGTGTAAGGTGAGGTTGGTAGCAAAAGGGTATTCTTAGGTTGAAGGTATTGACTTTCATGATATCTTTTCACCAGTCGTAACACATGTTTCTATTCGTACTGTGTTGGAACTAACTACATTACTTGACCTTGAGTTAGAATAGTTAGATGTTAAAAAAAAAAATTCTACATAGTGATTTGGATGAAGAGATTTATATGGAACAACCATAATGTTTTATACAAGGTCGCAATAGAAGATTAGTTTGCAAGCTCAAGAAATCATTGTATGGCTTGAGGGAGTCTCCCAGGAAGTGGTACAAGAAGTTTGAATCCTTCACGATGAGCCAGAACTTTAATAGAAGTGAGTATGATCATTGTGTATGCTTTAAGAGTTTCAATGGAATATTCATTATCTTGTTTTTGTATGTTGTCGATATGCTTATTGCGAGCAAAAGCATGGAAGGGATCAATAGGTTAAAGGCTTAGCTCTCTACGACATTTGATATGAAGGATATTGGAACAACAAAAAATATCTTGGGCATGGAAATACACAGAGACAAGAAAAATGGAAAGATTTGGTTATCACAACAGAAGTATGTGGAAAGAGTACTTGAAAAGTTTGGTATGAAGAATGTGAAACCTGTTAATGTTCCATTAGCTTCCTATTTTAAGATTTCTTCGGTTTTTATTCCCAAAACTCATGCAGAAAATAAGTATATGTCTCATGTACCATATGAAGATGTGGTAGGCAACTTAATGTATGTTATGGTATCTACAAGGCCTGACATTTCACATGCAGTTTGAGTTTTCAATAGGTTCATGGAAAATCCAGGAGAAGAACACTAACGAGAAGTGAAATGGGCTCTTCAGTGTTTGAGAGGCACACGTGACCATTGCATCATCTTTAATGGTAGTCAAGAATTAGTATGTGGATATGTGGATTATGATTATGCAGGTGATTTGGACAAAAGGAGATCTACTATAGGTTATGTATTTACTCTTGTAGGTGGAGCAATTAGCTTGATGTTAAAGCTTCAAGAAACAATTGTTTTTTCCACTACCAAAGTAGAGTATATATCTGCTTCAGATGTGAGTAAAGAAGCAATTTGGTTAAAAGGTCTACTTGATGAGATTTGAAGGACACAAGAGTAAGTGAATGTGTTCTATGATAGTTAGTGTTCTTCATTTGGATATAAATCCAGCTTATCACAGAAAGACAAACCACATTGAGGTATCATTTTGTGAGACATGTGATCGATGGCAGCAATGTAGCTCTCAAGAAGGTCCATACACAGGAGAATCATGCAAACATATTCACATAGCCAGTTACAATAAAGAAGTTGTGATGGTATTTGGATTCTCTTGGCTTGCAGAAGAGATGATGAATGGGCATGGGCAAGGGATTAGGAAAAAATTTGTCAAGGTGGAGATTATTTAAGAGTGACAACAAATGTAAATAATGTAACTATGGGTAAATTTAATTTTTTACCATTCATTCAGTTTTATAACGAGAATAATTTATGTAACAAAGTTACCCATAATAATTGGGATTTCCCGAGAGGCTTGTAACCATGGAGAATAATTCTTGATTAATAATATTTCCAATCCCTTGCCCCATGGAGGTTTCCATGACACACTGTCAGGGTTTTCCCACATAAATTTTGTGATGTGTGTGATTCGGTTTCTCATTTTTATGTATTTTATTCTTGCTTTAGAATGACCAATAACTCTAAAATACCAACATAAATATACATTGAATGTGGATATCTTCAACAACAAATATTCAAAGTGCCTTCCGACTAGGTAATATTATCCTGAGGTTTTTATCCCACTTTGCTTGCTTCCATGTCCATTGACTTAAGGGTTTTCCCTAACTTATATGGCCTAGTGTGTAGACAAAGGTGTCTCCTTGGTCGAACTTCCTATTCAAAGATTTGAAAACTTCTTTTTGGCTATTAAGGGTAAGATCCAAGATATTTTGTCATTATTCGATTTCGATCTATAGAAATGCATTATTTTTTTTTGAACCCACATTAATTAATTTTTTGAACCAGTGCAGTGAACCATAGTTGTCGAGAGGAGTTGAGAAATTTAATAGATCTAATACTATGTCACTCTCATCATTTTCATGGTTTAGTTTGTTGGTCCAAGACTAAAAAGGTACTGTCATTTTCACGAAATTTTTCTTTGCTTCTTTGTTGTTTTGTTCACAAGGTGCTTTGTGGGTTCTGCCATTTGCATGGCATAATGCTATGCATGTTTTGCCTCTTCCTAGTCCTCGATCTTGGATGGTCTCAAGGCTGGATTAGTCAATTGGGATTGGGATTGGAATTGGGGTCTTTTGAACATGTGTTTTTCCCCTCAAAATACTTCTAGCAAGTCTATCCGAAGGGGCCACACATCCCTACTCAACTAAGGGAACCTGACCTTGAATGGACCTAATTGTTCCAAATCATCCTCGAAATCCTTCAATTTTTTGTTGAAATATCTTTCCTCTTTTATGCTGACCTCTTCCAACAAGATGATGTCATCTGAAAAAGTGGGAGTGGTGATCCTCAAATTGCTCTAAGGACACCTTGAGCCATCTGATTTTACATGATGATGATGAACATGAAGGCATGTAAGGGTGAGCTTTTCCTTAGCCTTTAGATTAGAAATAATCTTGTGGGTCTTTTAAGAACCAAAACCGCGAAATCAAAATGAAAAACAATATTAGACCCACTTTGTTGTTGCCTCTCTTATTTCCTTTTAAGATGAGTAAAGTATTTTTATTTATTTTTTACTTTAGAGGGAATTTCAATAAAGTATTTATTCAAAACATGTCATCTTTTAATGTGAAAAAACACAATTTATACTTCATAGTTCCCTGCCCAAATCAGGCTTGGAAAATAAGAACTGGGTTAATCTTCTTGATATTGTTTATTTGAGTTGTTACAAAATGAAAAATACGGATTACATTTTCTTACACAATCAAAAGTTATGTCCATGAAAGGGCCCAGTTTATAAAGAAGTCTAACTTTTATTTTTGTAATAAAACTAGAATAAAAAGAGTGTTTTTATGCCAATTCTAGCAATACCTTGTGCAACTCTTGTTTGTTGATGTAACTTGCATTGAATTTTTAAGATAAAAAGTCCTTACATGTGGAGAAAAAGGAGGACCAGAGAGTTCTAGATGTTAGTTTGTTGCATATTGTAGAATTTGTTCCATTTTTGAAGCAATATTTGTCTACAAGATTTACTTTGAGGTCAGGAATGAAGCCACTCAAGCTTGTCTATTTTAAAAATCGACCAACTCAAAATTGGGGGTAGTTTGTACTGATCCTTTCTTTATTAAATGTGTTGGCTTGTGGAACTTTTATATATTAGAAAATTTTAGTGTGTTTCATTTGAAACACTATGAGCGAGGGTTCTATTAGGAGTCCCACATATTGTAGCTTTTATATTTGGAGTTTATTTGTTCTTTTTACTCTTGTTTTTCTTTTGAATTATGATGGAAATCTATTTTCGTTCTATATTGAAATTTATTTCATTTTTTGTAGAGCAACATTATGAAAAAAACCGTTTGGATGATTCATGGATTTCGTCTTCCAACTGCAAAAGATTTTAAAGGCTCCCTAAACAAGAATATTCCTCCTAATTTACTTTAAATTTCTTCCTCTAAAGAAAAATACTTAATGTAGCAATACCATTAATGAATCTAGAAATATTTTCCTGGTTAACACTTTTATTGTGGTGTTTTTTGTAGCATGCATGGGATATTTGCAGAATTTTTAAGAAGAACCCAATTGCATAGAGAGCTCTGTCTCATGCATGGACACGTCCCTTGGCTAAGAGAAGAGTGGAATCTATCATCTCACCCATGAATTTAGACATGGTCGACTACTTTTTTAGTATCCTCAAGGATTATGTATTCCTTTTCACTATTCATAATAAAATTCAAATTACGGATAAGGAAATAGTGAGTATTATACATTCAAATTACAGTTAGAACATAGAATTTCACTCCAATAGTTTTGCCATCGAAATGGATGCATTTTCACACTGTGAAAAGGATAAGTAAAGTCATATGGTCCAATTACTGAAGGGCTAGAAAGGAGAAGGGTCAATTAATATCGATCGTTTTACTCACTCTTCCAAGTCGACTAGGGAGGATAATAACATTGCATTTCAAATGGAGAAATAATATAATGATTCCCAGTCATATTCGATTGTTCTTTTTAATCCAAAATTTTGGCGATCTAGCCAACAAAAATACATATACTAACTAACGAGAAACTCTATCTCACTGGTAGAGTCACTACACTTATTTTTAGTAATTGTCTTCAGATGACCTCCAACTAAAAACTCCTTGCTAAGAGTCGATACTCTCTTTAGAACCTCCTTTCATAAATACTAGATCAATGTACTATAAATTCCAGTTGATCTCCTACGGCCACCTCTCTAGACAACACCATAGGAGGACAAATTCATGCTCCAAATCAAGCGTGTCATTGGAGGACATATTGATTAACACTTAGAAGGAGAAGAATCAAGTAAATTCGATTCTCCTCCTTTCCCCTTTCTGTAGGCTCATATTTCTGTTTTTCTGTTGTGACTTTAAAGGCTACATTGTCATTTCCGGAGTAATAGTTTATTTTATGGTTCATTAGCTTTTTGGTTACATAAATATGATCGAGAGTCCAGATTTGTAGTGAATTATCTTGCTAACTATGTTCTATACAATCTCTTTTGATGACACATAATGGCTATTTTGGTGATGTATTAGTTCATTTATTGTATTTTTGGGATTTGGGGTTTCATATTATGTCGAGGGAATAAATACTAAACACATTGAATTTTTTCCTTGAAAAGCAATATAATACGTTTTTTTTTGCCAAAAATAAATATGTATTCACTCACATAAATTTAAATGTGAACAACTAATTACTAAACATTCAAGTTTTTTTATTTACATTGCAAGTAAGGGTAGACTAAATCACATCGAGCTAGATAACATGTAATTTCCAAGGTACATAAAATCAAAGTCTTTAGAAGTTATTGATTCACTAATACGTAATACATAAACAATGAGGCTTCTACTTGCATGGGTAGATGGCGACCGTAATTGGATTCTCCTCCGAAAATTTCCTATCTCATTACAAAATCACATCGAATACCAGGCTTTCGAGGAAGGATTTCTTTAGTTCCAAACTAGCTAAATACAATTTTCAAAAAGAGAAAAGAAGGTAAGAAGGTTAAGGGAGGGTTTAGGAAGGTATGTTTAGGCTTTTTATACGTTAGTTATATCCTGATTATTTATTTTTCCAGGTTATTTTGCATGGCCCCCACCAGAAGGCTTACATGATTCTGCAACAACAAGACTAGAGACTCAATGAGTTAGGGCTTGACTCAGTTGAGTAACACTCTGACTAAGTAAAGTCAAAATAGAATCAGGTGTTGACTCAACCTCTAACCTAATCAATAATTGATTCAGATCATTTTTCATGATATTTGAGTTAGAATCAGGCAACTTGATATAACTCAATTGTTTCTTAGGGCTTGACTCAGTTGAGTAACACTCTGACTCAGTAAACTCAAAACAAAATCAGGTGTTGACTCAAATTCATGAAATAATTTTTACGCTACTTTTCAAACAATGTTCCACATGAAAAACTCAGTAACTTTATACTTCAAAAACTGCCAAATTATATCTTATGTAAATAACTCTTCATTACTTGCACCATTGAAAACCACAATGAGTATTGTGGAAACAATCTTTACCTAACTCCTCAACGTTGTGTACACATCACTAAACTCAAGCCCTATATAGCCACTCCTTGTTATAGCTATCCAGTCTGGTACCCACACCAACTTCAATGCATGGTTACGGGTAAATACAATCTTGCCTAAAATAGCAGAAGAAAACATCCATTTATAAAACACTATCTGACACTACAAAATAAAAATAAAACTAGGAAACGCCTTCACTGAAATTGGCATATTGATTAATGGCTTTGAACTAGTTGCACTACAAAGGCTGTTGCATTATCACCATTTAGTAAATTATAAAAAAATAGAGCAGTTTGAGTAGAACTAATTTGTTAGATAAATAAAGGCATATTTATAGAAAAACACATCCACTACAATTGGTATATTGATTAATGGCTTTGAATGAGTTGCATTATAAAGGCTCTTGCATTATCACCATTTACTAAATTCCAAGAAATAGAAGAGATTGGTATATTGATTAATGACTTTGAATGAGTTACAAAAATCCATAGATGACTACAAGTTATGAAAACTTAAGACATATAGAGAAATTGAAAAGATTGGTCATATAGAGAAATGCATAAGATTTGTCATGAACATACCATGAGGTACTACATCGGAGGAACCATCTCAACTCAAAGTCCCTAGATAACTTCTTATCTACAAGTCAATTTACCATTTCAACTAAAAATATATGTACAACTTTTTATCTACATGTCAATTGACTTGTGATAACACAACTAGGGAAGAAGGTCCATAATCCAATCATGTAGCGAGATAACCCAAATCATTCATACCAAAATATCCTCTAACATCCTTGCATATCTTCCTGAAGAAGTGATGATCCATTAACATGAATTGTTGCTCTTCATTATTTTTAATTCCTAAATATAAAATTCTAACTCAACAATGTGGCTACACTAAACTCAAATTTAGCAATTTTTAGTTCATTGACAGATTTTAGAAAACCTATAGATCAACAAATCGTTCAAGGTAAATTTGGAATTTTTTCAATTAATTTACAAATTCTGGAAAACTTATGGACCTAACCAATTTTGGAAACCCTATAGACTAACAATCCGTTGAAGGTAGGGACTTACTGCCTTGCAGCCTCCCTTGTTCCATAAAAAATTGGTGGTAAGGGAGGGGTGCATTAGAGTTTATGGAGAGAATGAGTAGAATTTTGTATGGTGGACCGATCAAAGTCTTCAACACTTTTTCAACATCAAAGCCTTGATAATTGCAAAAAAAAATGTCAGTTCCTACAATAATTTGATGACTTTATCAGCAAAGGACTTAAGATGCCTGAAATTGGTTTCTTTATTCTTGGCCCAAATTTGCAATTGAAACAAATTCCGAAAACATTTTTCCTCAACTTTCCCTTTTTGAGGGTATTGGATCTTCAAGGCATATGACTAAAATCGTTGCCAACATCATTGTGGTAGTTAATGCAACTTGAGTGGCTCCAGTTGCATTTGGATGAGATTAAAGAAATATCTAATATTTTCGACATCTTCAGTTTTTGCATCTCCACTTCTGTGGAAATTTAAAATCATTGCCTTCTTAAATGGGAGAACTTAAAAATCGAGACTTTGCTTTGTGATTAAAGGGCAGTCACTAATGAGCTCCATAGAAAGTTTCCAAACTAAACTATTCTCATACGAGGTTACTTAATTTTTTATTAGAATGACATATTTATCACACAAGCTAGGCATGATGACTTTTATGGGCCTGGCTCTCTCACCATTAAACTTACCCACCCTCCATGCTTGGAATATTTGTCCTTGCCATAACAACTTGTCTTTCAAGAAGTCTCTTGCAAGGTCAAGAGTACATTCATTTTTCCCATAGTCTTTCACCCCTTTAACAATTATGTTTTCTGCTATATTTTATCTTTCCTTGCCTTCTCTATCTTGCATGTTGTCAACTCGAATGTTTGTTTGTCCTTCCTTATTAGCAGAATTGCTAATAACTTGAGCCCAAGTTTTGGAAACTTTGGTGGAATCTCCTTTCCTTCCTTCTCTTGCTTTCTCTTCATGGTTTTCTATTTGGGCAATCATTTTCCCTTTATCGTGGGATGATTTCATATTCACCACCTTTGTACTTTCCTGTAATTTCGCAAGCTAGGCATGATAGATATATTGATATTATTTAGATGACTCTTGGAGAGTTGAAATTTTAATTCCACAAAGTGACTTTCATCTTCAATCCCTCTCTATAAAAATTAAACCTATTAAAGGACTAAATCCCACAAAAACCATTTAGCCTACGCTTCATAAATTTGGGGTTTTCTATTTTAGATTTTTGAAAAAAAAAAAAAAAAACTTTGAAATTTAAAATCTTGCTATGTAAACAGTCTCAAAGTCTTGCCCTTTAAATAGTATTGAAAATTATATTTGATTTCATTTGTTTTCCTATTCCATATTTTTGAAATAAGCGAAACTTAAGGTTTCAATTCTTACTCTCATGTGATATTCCAACTCTCACCCACTTTCACGGACGACTTTTCTTTTCTAATCTGGACTTTTGAAATAATGGAAAGTCCTAATATTTGATATTCATACGTTTAAACTACGGCTCTCACTTACTTTTGATATCATTTATTTAGGCTCACCCGAAGTCTTATTTTTGACAACAAGAATTTAACCTGGGAAAATTTAATGAAGAGAGGCAGGCACGGGCCCGGTCTTTGTTTTATATGTAGGTCTGAGGGGGAAAATAATGAACACTTATTTTTTGAATGCAAAAAAACACAACAACTGTGGCAGGCTTTGGAGATCTGTAATGGAGTTCAGCACAAGACTCACGCTTCAATTGCCGAAGCACTTCTATGGTGCAGCGATCAGAAGAAATCATGGAGAAGGATCTTTATTATTTCTCCGTGGATCATTTGGAAATGGCGGAACAATGCTATCTTCAATGGCATTAAATCACCATTCATGGAAAACTTCTTTAATATCGTTGCCTCCTTTGAAGGCCTTCCGCAGAAGCCTCTCAAGCTAAAAAAGGATGTCTGTTTAGATCTTTCTATGGAACTCTTAGCATTCCCAAGGGCATTTTTCGACGGTGCCGAACAGAATGGCTCTTGTGGTTGTGGTTTCCTCATTATGGTTAATGAAAATTTTCATTTTTCCATCCATTGTAATGGGGGGAAGGCTCCAACAGCAAGGCGGAGGCGATGGCTGTCGCTGGATTGCTAAAATTCTATCTTTTCCTTGATATTTAGGATGTCATAGTTTTTGGAGACTCAAAAGTTATGGTGGACTTCTTTCAAGGAAAAATCATATCTTAATGCCTCACCTTGCTAGTTGGTTGGATAGGATCCGGTTCTTCTGGGAATGTTTGGCTGGAGGATCAATTCACCACATCAGTAGGGATAAAAATTCACAGGCTGACTCTCTATCCAAAACGGGTCTTCAATCAACTCCAGGTTTTTGGTTTTTGCAGGTCTTTGCTGAAGGGGAAAACTATCTTATTCAAGATTTTTCTCTCCCTGATTTCTAGTTGTGAATGCTTTGTTTCACAGGCTTCTCCTTGTTTCTTTATGATCCTATGTTGCTGCTTCTTGATCTTGTTCCAGCAGATTCCTCTTTCTATGTTCGTCCATGTTTTGGCTTTCGGCAGCTGGTCGAATATGTGATTTCTATGATCTTTGTTTCTCTGTATAGATGGACATCTCTTATGAATTGTCAGCCCTGGCAGGAATCTTTTAGTTTTTTTGGAATATGCTTCCATGCTCTATCTTTCTTTTTATCTTGTCCTATGGGTCATCTTCAGATGTAAATGCTTATATTTCTCATATAATACAATATCTAGCTTTTTCGTTCAGAAGAAAAAGAAAGTACAATTACATAGTTCTATTTTAAGATATACATCCAAACTTAACAACAAAAATTCGAAACAGACAACTATCATCCACGGTACATCCATTGTTCAGTACATACTTAATTACAAAATGACAAAATAGAAATATAGCAAATATCTTACGATAATCCTATCTAAGAGGTAGGAATAGTGCCAAAGTCAAATCTGGAATCTTGATTGTATGCAGCGTAATGTATGACTCTATGGGATGCTAAAATGCTTCTTTTGGAGGAGATGTTGAAATATCTCTTTTGGAGAGTAAGTCAGTGATGATGTTTTGCTCCTTGAATATATGATTAAAATCAATGTGCTGGAATGCTCTTATCAGGATATGAATGTGCTTCATCCAATAAGCCAAAAGGGGAGGTTGAAAACATGACAATCCCTTGATCGAATCTATGCATCCTTTAGAGTCTCCAAAAATACTCAGGGTAGTAATGTTGAGTCAACTAGCAGTGAATAGCAGGGAAACATGACAATCCCTTGATCCAATCTATGCATCATTTAGAGTCTCCAAAAATACGGAGGGCGGGTTGGAAACATGACAATCCCTTGATCCAATCTATGCATCCTTTAGAGTCTCCAAAAATACTAAGGATAGTAATGTTGAGTCTACTAGAAGTGAATAGCAGTCCCCCATAATGCGATGATTTCTGCCATGTTGTTGAACCGATACCACCCTCCCACCAAAAGTGATAACACTTGTCAAGTTCAATAGCAATGAGTACACCACATCCGCATAGTCTAGATTTACAAGCCCTGTCAAAGAATCCCATCGGATGTCATGCAAAATTACTTGTCTAGATTTTCTAATATGATTCATGGGTCCTGTCTCAAAATGACAGAGTATCTAATATCAGTTTGTTTGTCTTCAACTATCTTAAGGTTCCTGCAGCACCATATGCCCCAAATAACGAAGAAGTTGTAACTGAAACCAATACTTAAAACATGTGAACAGTGAAATATGCTTCCAATCCTCCTCAGTCTAAAACAACAAAACAAAACAAAACAAAAAGAGGGCTAGAGAACGGGAAAGTCGACCTATATATTTTACTGATTAAAAAAGGTAAAAAATTGTGGAAAAAACACTATGGGTATAGGTTCTATGGCATTGTTTCCTTTTAATAGTGAGGCAGCAGATTAAAATTTACAATCCACATCTGTGACCTGTGCAATATTTGAGAGTGGTGGAGAATCGTTGGTAAATGCTTGACTTTTTAAGCTTAAGATGATTACGTTGGTAAATGCTTGACATTTTAAGCTTAAGATGATTATGTTGGTAAATGCTTAACTTGCACAGCTATCAGAGGATTTACATCAAAGTCAACATTAATGGTTGATTTTTCAACGGAGTTCTCTAATGGCCTAACTTCGGAATCTAGTTAGAGATGAGTTCTGCATAATTCAGGTCATTAAAGAGCCCAATACCAAAGTGAACCTCTAATAATCTCAACCCACAATCTAAATCAACACTTTAACTCTACAATCTACTTAAAGATGGTCCTCTTTACGCATAAACAATATCATCATCTTAATGTATTCGTTGTTAAATGAATTTGAGAATCTCATGGTCGCTGTGCCATTGAGGAGAGCCTCGTATATTTCACATCCCCTTCCCTTCAATTAGTCTCGCCTTTCAGTCAACGTACTGCGGAGACATCTCTCCGGATTATTGTTTGCTGGCTGCTGTTATATTTATTATCTTCCCTGCTGGTGCTTTTTGCATTCAAACTCTCTTCTATTCCGCTCTAATCTAATTTGTTATTATTGCGTACTGAGGGCATGCCAAAGCCTTCAACCTTTCCTTGACATCCCAGGTTCAGATAATTGCAGGCGAATATCAGTTTTGGGCAATGATAATAAGTCCTTGCCGACAAAGGAATTGAGATGTCCCAAACTAGTTTCTCTATATTCGGGAGAAAATGAAGAATTAAAGAAATTCCAGAAGCATTTTTACTCAACTTCACCTCTTTGAGGGTATTGGAATTTTATGGCATAGGCATCCAATCATTGCCAACAGCATTATGGCCATTAACACAACTTCAATACTGTGGGTTTCACTGAGATTGAAGATATATCTGAAAAGATGGGTAACCTTTTATATTTTCAATTCTTGTATATAAACTTTTGCAAATATCTAAAACCGTGGCCTCCCCGAATGGGAGAACTTATAAATCTGCAGTATCTAAATCTTCAGGGGTTGTAATTTGATAGTAATCCCTGATGAGACTGTGTTTAAAGACATACTCTAAGTATCTAAATATTCGGGGTTGTAATTGGATGGTAATCGCTTACGTGACTGGAAGCTTCAAACAGTGAGATTGTGTGGGTGGGAACTCATAAATATAGATGTTGACTGCTGGGTGTTTCCAATGGAGTTGTTTTTAAAAAGTTTTATTAATGATAATTTAGTTTTGAATATGTTTTTAGTAAAATTATATTTTTTGATTGTATATATGGATTCAGTACTTTGAAAAATCTTTAGCCTATTTTGATTGTGTAGGGATTACAAATTGTGATTCTAATAAATTCTTGCGGAATTTTAGAGAAATTAGAACCATAAAACTTATTTGGAAAACTTCTAAACAATCTCACTAAAAATAACTCCTTTTCAAATATATTTTTAGTAAAATTAAAAAAATATTTATTTATTTACACCAAATGTTAAATTTTAATAATATTTATTTTATATTATTATAATATTTTAAAAATAAATTGAAATTTACAACATTTTAAGTGAATATTCCAAATATTATTAGAAAAATAAAATTGAAAATACGACAAAAAAGAATTTGGAGTAGAGATGAAAAAAAGGATGTTGGTTGTGAAAAAGAAGTTAATGCGAAAACAAATATCCCTTCCATGACACTGGTTCTATGGAAAAGGCCTTACATTAATTTATATGAAAGTATTTTTTTAAATATTGAATTTATTAAATTTGATTTCTATTAAAAATTAAATATGGAAGTGTATTTTACAATGAGCCAAAAAAAAAAAAATATGGAAGTGTATTTTACAATGAGCAATTTTTCTCGTTGCTCTTACAGAACTACTTCTTGTATCATCAAGCCATCGCCATTCATACAGCTCCACAACATTATTCGATCTTAAATTTAGGGCAGCTCCAACATTATCAGAGCCCAAATTTAGGGCAATGCTTATTGTACCATCTCCACTCCAAATTTCACATAAAATGAAATGTATCAGTAATATATTATTTATTAATTTATGTAAAAATAAAATAAAAATTTATAATTTAGAAAATATAATATATTTATTTTAAGTTAAATATTTTATATGTAAGAATTAAAATTAAATGTTGTGAATAACAACTTTTCTCTTAACTGATGTAGGAGTTTAAAATCTGAAGTCCATTATTATTGCCTGGATTTAAAGGTCAATAAAAAAAAAAATGAGAGTGAATCTCTTCTGTTTGAATTTTTTATAAATTAAGAATTTTTATGTAAATGTAAGTATCTTAGTTTTAGGAGGAATCTAGGTTATTCGGGAAGTTTGATGAGTTGGTATTTTTGGCTATGTGACTCATTGTAAAGAGCCAAATAATTAGGCTGAGACATTTTGTAACTTTTAGAAGGAGAATCACTATTGAACAACCTCCATGATGTAATGAATATTTTAATTAGTTAAGGAATAGGGTTTGATTTGCTAGGTAGCGAGGATACGATAGAGAAGAAGAAGAACCAAGAGTGGCTATGGACTGAGACAGGTCTAAGAGAGGAGTGGTCCAACTACTATGTAAGCAGGAAGATTGCATATATTTGTGTTAATACAAAATATGTGTGATATTATTATCGAAGTTTTGTTTGATCTCTGTGTGTTGGAACTAGTAAATTGTCTCGTGAATGTTGTGTATGTGTAAATCGTTATTTCAATGTTGGAATCAGTTTCGGGGCTGTGTTCAAAGACGGTCTAATCCTTGAATATGAGTGAGGATATGTATGGAGAATTTGCATGGCCAAAGAAACCTTGAGTGGCCACAGAGAGAGACTACAGAGTCACCCTTATCAACAACTAGGGAATTCAGAGTTTCGACCTTACAGGAGCCAAATGTGATATAACGAAGCATACTTACAAACTTCGAGCATGCTCAAAGTGTGCACTAAGCAACGGTGACATAGACCTTTCCATTAACATCTTTGTATGATACCCATCGAGTGATTGAGAAGTCACGAGAGAGTTGCGCTATGAAGGTAAGTGTCGAGACCCAAAATTCGACAAGTCTAGGTGGTGCAGTCAACTGATGACCTCGAAAAATAGAAAAATTTCCAATAATTTTGTGCCAGTTTTTGGCATCGAGAGCGAAGAGTAAGGTGTTATCAGGGATTTCTGAAACCTCGGTGGAACCCCAGCTCAACAAAGGAAGGCTGAATTCGGCATTTGATAGGCCTGATAGACGAGAAATTCATGTCACTTGTTGTATAACCCATGGAGACTATGGGATGTTTATGGAAGTAGAGTGCCAAAACCTAGTGGGAGGTTGAGACCCAAGATGATGTCGGGCTAACATCTATCAGACCAAAGTTGTGTGGCGGGCGTGGTACAAAAAAATATCCTAATACTAAGATCTCGCTGTTAAGATATGTCATCTGTGAGAAATGGAAAAGTGTCTATTAAGTAATGTAGAGTGGTGGTGGGTTGGGAGAATAAGTATGAAGTTCTATAACTAGGGATTATTGGCTAGCAAGGGATTGATAGGCATCCAGTTCTGAGCACGTTCATGCAGCTAAAGCATGATAAATCCTTAGTCCTTAAGGCTATCAAACTTAGGGATTGTGTGCAGGAGATTGAAATGTTATGGTGTTGAAACTCTCGTAAGGAGTTTGGGGTGATGTTGTAATGGAGTTGTGATCGAGTGCGTTGTTAAGGTAAAGCACAACATTGTTGTGTGTTGAACAAAGAGAAACTGACTCATAAAGCTTCATTGGGATGAAGAAATAAGTATGGTCAGTGACTGTAACTATGGGTGAATAGTGGAGCTAAGGGGAAAAGGTTGGGCCACATTGTTCATCTCCCATTAAGTGGCATCAAAGCGGAAGATCAAAGAAAAGAGAAATCATAGCACAAAGGTGCTCCTTGAGGAATGGAAAGATATAAAAGCTGATTTAATGAAACTATTGAGAGCACTATAACATAGGAGGCTAGAGTCGTAGAAGACATCTGGAGAATGCCTAAGGAATTGAAAGGGAGCATACAAACACAAAAGTGTTGAAGGGAGCAGAAAGGTATATGGTTTATTCTCTTTAATAATAAATAGGAGTGTGTGTTAATAGGTGAAAGCACGAAGCTACCAAGGTTTGAGGAAGAGATATCACACATAGGATCTGGTACATTGGGGGGGGGATAATTCCATCCAAGGAGCAGTGATGGGGAGAATTATCAAAGATAGTCAGAGAAGGTTGCTAGCAAAAGAATATTGCAGCAATATGAGGCAAGGACTCAAGAAAAGTTCTTGGAAGTGCATATCTGATGAGATATTACAACTATTCTCAAATTGTTTTGTAATTAATTAATGTGCAGCAAGTAGTAGAGAGGAAAAGGATTGTAGTAACCCTTGTAGTAGAGAGAGGATAACAACTTCCAGCTTATGTTGGGTATAATTTGTTGACAGAACTCCATAGTTGTGAATGTAGGTAGAGTTTTCTAGAAACAAGACCAAATGAAGCTCTTGAAAGTGAGAAGAGTGCATAATCCTAGAGTAGAGGAAGCTCAAAAGGTGCTATAGGAGAGAACCAATAATACCAAAAGACCAAGCTAATGAGAGAATCCTAGTGAGGACTTGTAGCAAGGTGAAAAAAACTTGTTACCACAAAGGCTTATTTGGAGCTCACAATTGAGCATGGAGAAGCTCAAAGATATATATAGAGAGAGATGTTATCGATACTCATGATAAGGGTTCTAGTGGAAGCCACAACATAATGAAGGAAGGTTCCAAAGCAAATGGCATAAGGAGAAAAGGGATGAGTCAAGAGGAAATGTATAGAGAAGTTTTTGAGTTGGAGGCACAACTGAGTGTGGTATTAATGTTGCTACAAGAAAATGAAGAAGACCAATAGTGTGCAAGGAGAATGAAGAAGAAGGTTTAATGGCCTATTAACAAGTTGTTTGCAAGAAAGATGCGGTACATGATGAAAGGTTGGTTAAAGGGGAAATAACTCAAAGTAGCTAAGTATCAGTCTGAGGAAGAGGAATTTAATTATTGTGAACCTAAGTAGGGAAGTATCCTTGGTGCAAATGATGATGAGGATGAAGATGCGAGACTTTGTGAGAGTTTCATGGGATGTTTGGAAAGTTTAGACCAACATCAGGAGATGATGCTAGAAGCATCAATAGAAACTCAATAAACTCATGTTTTTAAAACTGATATTTCATGTATGGTTGTAGGTCATAGGAATGATGAATATGGGAAACCACATACAGTTGTCATGAAGATGCATGGAAATGAAGGAGTGTCTTTCCAAAGAATTGAAGAAGAACAAAACCTAAATTCTATTTCAAAGGGAGATGAGGCATCATTACCTCATCAAGGAAATTTAAGGGAGCCCCATACACAATCGATAAATGAAATTGTTGGAAAGAATTTGCAAGGGCATGCTAGTGGAGAAAGAATGATAATGTTGGATTATGAGGATATCCAAATGAAACATGGAGAGGAAGAACATTATTTAGATGCAATGTTGATTGAATTCATGGGGAAAACAAATTCATGAAGAGGTTTATGATGGAACCTGAGAATGATATAGTATTCTATTTAGAGGAACGCGATGAAAAATTGTATGAGAAATGTCACTAGCAGGCTATGGAAGATGAAGTAGAGGATGAATTGGAAACTAATGCATATGGAGGGACAACATACTACATTTTTGTAGAAAATCGTGAGGAGGAGAAATGAGTCATAATTATAATTGGTAAATTTATGTTGGGAAATTAATGATTATTGTAACAATTTTATTTCATGTGTAGATGCAAGTTTGGAAGATGAAAGGAAACGGAGGAAACAAAATTCATTAAATATTCTTGAAGAAATTTTGGTTGAAATGGAAATGGATACCATAAAATTATTAAATTTTTAAGTCGGGCTACAATGGGGAAGTGTCGTTAGCATGGAATAGTGGAAGAGTACGTTAAATACTGAGATGAGGAGATATATGTGTTTATGGTGAAGTTTCCTAAATGCAAGCATCCTGAAATGAGGAAGACGGACAACAAGAAATATGGTTGGCTATAAGAGAATACATTAGAAATGAATATGAAGCATGTTGGATGTGGAGGCTGGTTATATTCTTTATTCAGAGGTATCACTACATTGGATCCTAGTTCAGAATGGGGCAGCAATGTTGCCCGTTTGTTTGCCACCAGCGGGGTCAAGCTAGGGGAGACAACGATTTTTATGAGTCCCCCCTTGGAGGGGGTTCTATGCGTTTTCTATATGTATATTTATGCAATATTTATATGTTCCATTTCTTTGTAATATATAATTTTCTAACAAAGCATTTCAAAACAAGGTATAGAAACCTGGAGAATCAAGAATAGAAACAAAAAATAAAAAACTAAAGGAAGTGGAAGACACTGAGTTGAGGAAGTTCAACCTTGGAGCGAAGATGGCTGAAGATGTTCACGCTAAGGAAATTGGAATGAAAACCAAAGTATAGGATCGTGGAAGGTGTCAAGAAGTAGCAAAAATAGGAATACAAAGCAATCACGCAAGTAGACAGTGACAAAACCAAGTTTGGGATCCTGTAGGGTCAACAATGAGAGGCACATGACAACGAGGTCATGAATTTTTTCAAATTGGGGAGTCTAATGAAGGAGCGTGAACCCCAAAGTCCATGATTATTTCTTAGACCTAAGGGATATTCAAATTTCCAAATAGGAGTGAATTCCCTTATTTTAATTTTTGTGTAAATTAAGATTTTTCATGTAAATGCAAGTGTCCTAGTTCTAGAAGGAATATAAGGTTTTGGGGAAGTTTGATGAGTTGGCATTCTTGGCCATGTGGCACGTTGTAAAATATTCAAATTATTGGGCTAAGACATTTTGTAACTTCTTGAAGGAGGACGGTTGTAGAAAAATCTCCATCATGTAATTGATATTTTGATTAGTTATGGGATAGGGTTTCAACTGGTAGTTAGGAAGAATATGATATAGAAGAGAAATAATTGAGAGATGCTAAGGACATAGAGAGGTCCAAGAGAGATGGAGAAGGAAAATTACTATGTAATCAAGATGATTATACAGATTTGTGTGTCAATACAAATTTTGTGTGATATTATCCTCCAATTTGTGTCTGATCTCTATGCATTGGAAATGATGAATTGTTCCTATGAATGTTGTGCCTATGTAAATCGTTATTTCATTGTTAGAGCGATTTTCAATACTGCGTGTGAAGATAGTCTAATCCTAGCATGCGGGAAAAGATATGTTTGGCTAATTTTCATAGCCAATGAAACCTCGAGCAACCACAACGATACTATAGAGTCACCCCTATCAACAAATGAAAAATTCACATTTTTTCCCTTATAGGATATGGATGCAATATAACAGGAATGCTTACAAACTCTAAGCCTATTTTAAGTGTGCTTCAATCGACAATGATGGATACATTTCCATTAACATCTTTTTTTATTTCTTGTCAAGTGATTTGGAGGTTACCATGGAGTTGCACTACACAGAAAAGTCTTGAGACCCAAGTTCAACGAGTGTGCATGGTCTCATCAACTGACATCCCTTGATAGATAAAATAATTATAACACTTGTGTGTCATTTGTCAGCATCAACACTGTGGAGTAAGGTGATATGGGGGAGTTTTGAAACCTTGGACAAATCTATAAAATTAGTTGCAAGGTGAGTTGCAAGATATATGCATGTAGAGAGAGAGAGAGAGAGAGAGAGAGAGAGAGAGGGAGGGAGAAGCTACAGGGGAGAATTCACATGCAATAAAAAATTATGTTCATGATCTTGTCCTTTTGTATATAAAATCATGGTTCTGATAAGATTTGATATATCGAGCTTTCTTGTGAACTATGTATATCTATGGAAATGAAGTTGTAATCCATGTTTTGGGCCTAACATTAATAAAATGAGACTGTTTGCAAGGGCATCTCTAACTTATAATATTTGTGATTTACTCTTTGTTTAAAATTTTATTTTATGTGTCTGATTATGCTCATGCTTAATGGATTGTTGTCTTGTAATGGTTGATAACTTATTTAAATGGTAAATGAAATCGCTCTTATCTACAAAACACGCCAACACACTTAAAGCCTTGGTAGCGCTTTAGGTGAAACCTTCCCTTGAAAAGGATTGAATATACTAATGCAGGCTAGACTACAGTGGAATCTCTTTGTTGACCCCTAAAGCAAAACCTTGGTCTTTGCATTATTTTTCTCCAACAAATGGTTCCATTGTCAATATCGTAAATCTAACCATGGTTTCTATGATAATGGTGACTAGGATCCTAGATAGCAATGTTGTGTACCTAAATTACAACATGCACGAACATGATACATCTTGGGAACAACAAGAATACACATGAACATACAAAAACAACAATAGAATTTTGGAAGAAAATCAAACCTAATATCTATTAGACTTAGTGTATATTTAATCATGAGAGATATGGTTGGATCACTTGTACTTTCTCTCAACCAACCATTTAATTTTTCTTTATACATTTACTAGTAATAACTCATATTTACTTAATACATATGTATGATGAAAAACATAGGACTAAGATGCCCCTTAACATATCCCCCACCCTCAATGCCTTGCTTGTCTCGAGCAAGGATGCAACAATCTCTTGGACCACTTCTCCTTACATAATTATCCTTATTCTACAATAACCATGCATACGAGTTTGCATAAGTAACTTAGTCGCAATAGCTTCCAGATGAATAGGGAGACGGAGGTGTATGAGGCTTATTGTGACTTCTTGTCTAGTGGCCACTTATTACAGATCTTCAACTATTCACATTCACTGTAGTCTCTCAACTATATGGACTGCTACTCCAATCAGGAATTGTGAGACATCTCCTCTCCAATCTAGGGGCATCCTTTTTTATCTCTCTATAGATGATTTTAGTGTGTCATTATCATTCCTCTAATTCTTTCATTCAAACTTAAAATTAGTGAATCATCTATATATCAACCATCCTGCAATATAATTTGTCATAATCCGAGATCCATTTTGCAACTTTATACTGAGAGGCTCAATCCATATGTTCTTTTACTATTTTCATCATTTTGGTAGTTCAAATATTTGTGATTTTAGCTCATATTATTTCCTATTCTTGAATTCTATTGAAAAATTACGGATGCTCTGCTAGTCATCAACTACAATTCAAGGAACTTGTTCTACTCATCTAAGGTGCTCTGCTACTACAATATGCTTTGTGTAGGGGTTCTTCTGGAGATAAGATGACACTAAATTCAATCCAGTATTTTAAATGTAATTCAATATTTGGATAGTGTATCATGGTCCTTCAACTAAAACTCCACTATTTATAAATATAGAATCTCATAATCCAATCACTTCTTCTTTCAAATCAACTATAATAATGGAGGAAATGTTGCAACAAAACAAAGCACTGATCTTTTAGACTAATAACTAAAAGGAAATCTTAACCATGTATGTCATAGAAAATTATTCAAATATGAGAGAATAAACAGGAAAGAATAAGAGCTCATGGGATTCAAGTATAGGGTTCAAATAAGAGCTCATGGCCCTCATGTTTTCATCAATTTTTGAGTTTCATGCTCAAAACAATTTACAAACTCAAGAGTATATGGAAAAATCCAACAATTTTTTTATAGAGCATTTATAATGGATATAGAAATTCCATAAAATTCATATGATTTTGTGCCTACGTAGTGTGCCATGGTGTAAGTGGGTGTCACCTTGTCAAAATTAACAACTGAACATGTTGCCATGATTAGGTTGACAAGAAATTCATAGCCAATCAGATATAAAGAATAAGTCAATTTGATAATAAAATATGCATCGGTTCGAAACTAGTAGCATATTCTTTTTTCGACAAGATTGACCAACCATGGAAATCGACTAGCTATGATTTGACCAACACACCGAAAAAGTCAATAACACTACTTAGTCGAAATTAACTCAGCCCTTTATCAAAGTCAAAACTTTTTATTTTCCTCTAGCAACTTGTAAGCTTGCTTTTGGCTTGAATGTTGATAATATATTGTAGAATAGCAATAAATTATACAAACTTTAATTTAGCTTCCTTCACATAATGGATTTACATGAGAAATTAGTCAATTACGACTACCTCTCATGGAAATGGTCATACGTGAATGACTTACTTAACGCAATTGAATCCCAAAAATGATATCTAATATAATGCACTGCGTAAACCCCCATACTTAAATTAAAAAAGAGTGAAGGGACCTTTACTTGAATGGTTCATGAGGCACAATACTTGCTAAGGTTTTGAAAATAGGGTAGCAAGCTAAGTGGGCTTGATTGTGGGGAAAACTCCATAGTTAAGTGCACTTGAGCTAGAGGCAATCTAGGATGGGTGACCTCCCGGGAAGTCCTGGTTACCGAGTGCAAGCCCCAGAAGTGATGATTGACGCTATGTGATTCATTTCACTAGTTTCAATCCCACTTCTTCACCCCTGTGAACATCACCCGATGCAATGAGTGCTAAGTGAACTATTCAAAAATCATGAGAAATTAGTCAGTTACGACTACCTCTCATGGAAATGGTCATACGTGAATGACTTACTTAACGCAGTTGAATCCCAAAAATGATATCTAATACTATTTATATTTCTTTACCAATTAGGCACACCATAAATTTCCCATGAACTTCTTTGATAATACGAGAATCAATAGTGCAAAAGTATCTGAGTGCATGAAAATCCAACACAATCTTCTTGTCATTGCTCGTATTGCTTCGCTTATGCTAGTCGGATCCAGAATGTCGACTGATTGGACTGGTCAACCCTCTCTTATTGGTTGGTTGTAAGTCGACCAAGAAGATTCGACCCAATTGAATATCTATGGACACGTTAAAGTTTCCATTTCATTGATTAACTTCTATTCTGGCGTCCCCATCATTTATTTGAATCATTAATAGCAATGGAATATCCAATTGCATTTTGGTATCATTCGATATGTTCACTATATAATGCAACAAAAACATGAAACATTGGCTTAATTGATACACCTCAAGCACTCATACCAATGTGAAAAATATACCAAAGAAATTATTAGTAATCCATGAAATTTGAGATGACATAACCCTTGAATAGTTCCATTAGAAGTGTTCTTTCATTTTTTGCTAGTCAATGGTTTGTATAAACTTCTCAAATCCCAATACAAACAACATAATGGAGAGTTGAGTAGGGAGTGTGAAGTTGGATATATTTAATGTAAGCATGTATTCCTGATTACCTGATATTAATGCGCTTATAATACGAAGTGTTGAGAGTTGTACTCAACAATCAAGTAACCACAACACCATTGAGAATTCATGACCATCATTGCCCTAGATATTAAGGAGAACGTTCATCGCCTCCTAGTGTGATAATACTTTGAAATTTTCAAAATAAAGAAATGGATGTAAAGGGGCAACCCTTTGTTGACATACCAGTGTTTTCTCTTTTAACAAATGAAGGGAGTATTTCTCCTCTCTAGATTATGGCTATCTAAGTTGAAGAAGATGATGGTGTTAGAATTATGATACAAGTGTTGTCCTTGATGGCAACTCACTCACATGTCTGTTCATTTTTTATAAAAGGCAAATCATAGTGTAACAGGTCAATTCAGAGTTAACAGGGCATTGGTACAAAAGAACAGGAAGTTGGAACTAAGGTCTACTGATCAAAATGAAGAAGTTGAAGGAAAAGGATGGTGTAAAGTAGTTTAAGTTGTATACACAGGTCCACTTTGTCAAAGGAGCATATACACGCAGGTTCACAGAACAAAAAGAGCATATACGCATGCACGCACTTTCACAAGAGGAAACTCACGTATGGATTGGAAAATCAAGAAAATTCAAGAGTAAAGAATACCAAGGGTCAATACCATGGTATTATCCCACAATATTAAGTGGAGTAACGAATATTTGATCCCGTCCAAGAATACCACAAGTCCGAAGTGTGATTTTGGTCCGAGGTATTGAGAAAGGACAAAAACTATATAAGGAGGAGAAGATCAAAGGGCCATGGTGTGGAAGTGAAAGGGTTTCTCAGGAATACTTCTATCTGAAGTATATTTTATGTTGCAAGGGCTATGATTGTGATATGATCTGAAATATTTTGTGTACCGTGAATTCAATGTTGGATCAGGATCATGAGACCTGAAATGACTTATCATTGAATGATATAATATTGGTTGGGCTAGATCTGATTATTTTCACATGTTTTATTCTTTAAATGTCATGATCTGGGTATGTCTGAAGTCTGGAATAACAACGAAGTTGTGAGTTAATATTTGTAGATCTATACGCTGGTTCTCCTTGGGAAAGGTGTGTATACATGCAGGTTCGACTCTTCCAAGTAGTGTATGCAAAAGAAAAGCTTATTGATCAGAAATGACTGATCTATCTAATCAGTGTTGTTGTTTTACCAATGTCTATCAATGAATTCTTCTTAGATCTAAAAGTAAAATTGAATGCATAAGGAGTTTATGTTTCATTGATTGATTGATTAAGTGTGAAGGGTTATCTCTGCTACTGGCTGTCTAGATCTTTGTAAATTGAAAATCGATGTTTAGAATATTACTAGTTGATACAGATCTGATTCAAAAGTTTTTATGAATCAGTAGTTTTGAAGGTATATGCAGGTTTCATTAAGGGAAGTAGCGTATACACACAGGTTGAGTTTGGTAAAGTAATGTATACATTCTGATGTATGATTTTTGAGGTTACAGCTGGTTCTGAATGATGATGCAGGTTTCTGGGTTCAACACAATGTTCTGGTGACAGTGATCTGACTGTTCATATTAATTGATTGTTGGGTGATGCAGTTTGAAAGTTATGATGGGTCTTGTTGTACCTTAAGAAACCAATTTCCTGACTATGGAGAAATTGTTCTTAAGACATTAATGATTATTGTTTGTTGTCACTTATTTGTCACTTTATTGTTTGTTGTATTCTTAAATGAAGGACCTGGAAAACTTGGTCTTTAACCCTTAATAATATGTGACTGGAAAATATCAGAATGCCATTTGTTGCTAGATATAAATGATGAATGAAGAAAGATTGAAGGAGAAGTTTAAAGATAATATGTTGCTTAACACAGAACCTACTATCCGTCACTTAGAAGAATTATGAAAATGAGAACTGAATCATAGACAATATGCTGCATGACACAAAAAATATTATCTGTGACCCTTGGAGAAGTTAAAGATAATATGCTCCCTTACACATAAACTATTATCTATAACATGTTGGGTTGTGTTATATTCTTTCCACGTAGTTAAGGGGGTTTGAGGGGCACCCGTAACCCCACTTTATGGTTTTGGGGCCCCGGAAAATTTTGGTTTTGGACCCTATGTTAGGTTGGGCTGACCCACCTATGGTTTTGTGCATGATTTTCGCACATGTTTTTTGGATGCGATGGTGCTCGATCCATGGTATTGGACACGATGGTTTTTGGTCCATGGTATTGGACGCGATGGTTTTCGGTCCATGATATTGGATGCTTCGGCATGTATAAATATGTATTATAACATTGAAAGGAACATAATGAAAAATCAAGCTGGTAGTCCCGGTTTTGGGATCCATGGGAAAATCTCTGTGTATATGTGTTTTATGTGTTCTGCTCTCGCATTATTTATTTTCTGTGTTTTAAAACTCATATGCAGGTAATTTCTGTACGGGGTTAAAACCTACATAACTTAGAAAGGAAGGTGAAAACTTCAAGTATAGGAGCGCTCTTTTAAGGAATTTTAACTTTATCTACATAAGTAAATAAAGACCTGCAACTTCATTACTATACTTGAAAGAAGAAAACATAAGATGACACATGACAGAGAAGTTACAAAATTATACCCTACAATTCATGGAAACTTCTGATTCTTTCATTAATCAACAGCTATATAAGGAATATAGTGGCTTAGTCTCCAGGTTCTCCAAAAATTCGAACAATACCTTCTCTCTAAATTTTCCTCTTCTTTTGTGAAACATTTGCTGCTCTCTGAAACTGTCAAACTACTAAAACTGTTTCTCTAACTATTTGAAGTAAGAATTATTACAAAATATTACACAGAAGGTAAAGACATCTCAAAGAACATAAAATAACAAAAAATAACTGAACATAGAAGATGACAATGACTTTTGGCTTTTCAACTTTGTTAATCGGCTCTTCAGTTCTTTTGTAGATGCTTTAATAATGATTGATCTGCTTTAACCATAATAAACAATGTTTAACTTTGACTTGATCATAAATCTGGGCTTACGCATGTATCGGGTGCACTTTAATTGGCCAAAACGCAATTGAACCGTACTAATTACCTTCCTTTGAATTTGCCTCTAACACTAATTTTTTCCCTTTACACAACGAAATCAACTAAACCTTTGATTATTATGGAACCCAAAAAGAAATAGTTCTACTTCATAAATCCATCGGATCCACCCGTTCAATACTCCATTGACTTTGTATCGCTAATCACAATCGGCGATTTCAATTGTTATATCAATATAAACCTTTACAATCCATGATAAGACGGGCACACCGAAAGTATTAATCACAATATATAAAATATCAGGTCCAGCCCGCAAATCACAAATCACAAATCGCAATCACAAATCTTAACAATATGTTACCGATAAGATGGACGCGCTGGAAGAATTAAACATAATATATATGTAACATTGGGTCCGACCTATCACATATCGCAATCGGCGAAACCTATATGCATGTACATGAGGTGCTATGCGGCGGATCCGCCAAGAGTTTAAAACATAATGCATATATTTTTGGGTCTGCTACCGCAAATCACAATCGACAAAACCCAACAACCATAACATAAAGCATTATGCGATATTGCGGACCCACCGGGCTTATAAAATGCAACATATATGTTTTCGGATCCGCCTATCACAAATCGCAATCAGCGGAACCAACATCCATTGCTCTACGGACCCATGGAAGTAATAAACACAATATATAATCTTTCGGGTCCGGCCAGGGGTGATTTCATATAACTGCTCATCGCAATCGGGAATTGGTGATTCCTGTGGTAATAACATAACTACGCACTGCATTTTTGCGATTGCGATTAACCGCATCCCTTAACAAACACACACATATATATTTATATTGGTTATGGCTACATATAAACATTTATATTATGATTTGATTTGATCCTTGGCTATACCAGGCCCGATTCTTTTATTCTTACTTGTTCCTTTAGCGTTTTCCGATATGCCATTATCACTTCTTCCTCTTGCTTTTTTTTATATTTTCAAGTGATTCTTGAATGAAAAATGAATACTACGTGTAACAAAAATGCAAGTTACAACAAGTCCAGTGTGAAAATTTGATGAAACAAGGCCTTCATTTTGTATTGTTGTGTACCAGGAGCATCCAATCTAAAAATTAATGAAACGTGGTCCCTGGAGGAAGAGAGAAGGTCACAGCCTTCTGTAGGTTGGTGCCTATGTACTAGTGAACATATCGACTAGTACAAGAGATAGGGCATTGTAGCTCCCTTCCAGTAGAAGTTGGAAAATGAGAGGAGGTTGTAGCCTTTTGCAGGTGGGTGTTTGTACTAGTATGAGTATGCTCTAGTACAATATTGTAAACAAATTTTCTTTATATTAAAAATATAGAGATGACAGCAACAGGTGGTTTTTCTACCACATTGAGTTTCCACCTTAAATCTCAGTGTTCATGTGTGTTGCTTATGAGTGATGGTTTATTATGTTATTATTTCAAATAGTTACTGTATAATAAGTTACTGATGCAATTATTAAAGCTCAACACATGATAAATTGACTAAATCATAAGTTCTCTGGGTATACATTGGTTTCTCTAATCACAGTAGCGTGCACACGCAAGTTCACTTTACTGAAGTAGCATATATAAATTTGTTTGGGAAATAAAAGATTATTGAATTGTAAATACTGATTCACCCCCCCTCTCAGTATTATTTCCAATGGATTGTGATGATCCCTGGGTACCCACCCATATTTTTTTTAGCTTATTTTCATGGGTGCCTTCCATCTCATTCATGTTTAACTGATTCCCAAAACACAAAAATGCGTCAATGATTTGTAGAATAGAGTTTGTGTTTTGGAACTGCAACTATAACATGGTGGGTGGGAGGAAAAGTGTGATGCTTTTGTTCATCAACAAGAAGAGTTAAAATAGAAGAATATTGACTAGATTCATGAAGAGATATTTTACTCTGATCCTATTAGTGATCAAAATGAGATATTTTGGGACAAATACCATGAAAATTTGTATCAATGGTTGTGACAGTTATGGGAGTCTTAAAAAGATTTAAGTTTTGTTGATATCTATAAGAATTGTACTTCAACAGATCTAGTTGCATTACACCATCTAGACTATGAAATTACCAGAGTTGTTGATTTCTGGGTGAAAACTACATTGGAAGGGTATATTATTGATTTTTTTCCAGAAAAACATTAGCCCTTCTCGAAAGTAGAAGCAATTTTCAGGTTTGAGTTTAGAGGAAGACTATTGAAGGATATTCTTTGTGGATCAATATATTATTAGTGGAATAAAGGTTTCTAACCTTCTCTTTGACTAACATGGAAGCTTAAAACACTCACACTCATGGGGGGATCTTAGGGAGAATATGACTTGTTGTGAAATATAGGAACAAGTTGTGATGTAAGGGGAAGAAAGATGGAGTCCTAGAGACTTTAGAGCAGTTAGAAGGGATCATATATCTAAGGGATGGAAGGAGAGAAAAATGAGGGAGATGAGAAGAGTTGATGAAAATAGAGGAAGTGCTAGCTAGATTGGAGTTGTAGAAGAAAGGGGAGAGATGAGGTGCGAGTTCTATTAGAGGAAGTGATTTAGGAGAAGAAAGTTGTGGTGATGATTCCCATTAAGAATCAAGTGAATCCCAAAAACCAAACTTGTAGATCATGGTGACTAACCCCAATACCCCTATAGATGAAGATATGTGTTTTGTGATGCATAGGTTATTCCAAGAAGACATTCGTCCCACTCAAATTAGAGTTCCAAAAGACAACAACATGGTTGGTTCTCTTCCATCCCTTCCCCTTGTGTTATATCAATTCAGTAACTTTATTTTACAATTTTTCTAAGAATTTTAATTTTCACAATACTCACAAAGTAGATATAATTAGTAGTTCCTCTGGTGGTTGTCAGTGAAATCTAGTGAATATTTTGCAACCTAGTTCAAATGGGTTTATTTTAGTTTTACCTAGACTTCCTACTTCAACGATTAGTAATGTAACATGATATTTCACCCAGTATCTTTTGCTTTAAGGTCAAGAAGATGAAGATTTTGAACAACATTGGTACCTATGTGAAGCCATCTGCAGGTCAAGAGAAAATCTAGATGCAACTAAGTTAGTTAAGTTCTAGACTACATTAGGGGAAGAGCCCTTTGATAGTACATTAATTTTATACTGACTCTTAAAAATTTGACTTTAGATATATCGAAATAATATTTCATTAAAGAATTTAAATTTCCTTAGCCTAAGAAGCAGACTTTGACTGAGTTATGGTACATCAAGCAGTAGGAAGGAGAATCTGCATCAAAGTGCATGCAAAGATTCAAAGATGTTATAGGGAAACTAATTCATCATATTCATCCAGATCATCAAAAAGAGTGGTTCATTCAGGATTTTCTACCATTAATGAGAATACTATTGAAACAAAAAAATATCACCACTTTAGCAGAAGCCTTAGAGAAATCTATGAAAATTGAGTCCATAGAAAGATATCTTGGCCACTTCAAATTGGGTTCTACTTCTAGTGATCCTACTCTAATTGATCTGTAGAACCAAATTTCTATTTAGTTGAGAATTTGAAGGATATGAATATTGTGAAACTTGGCCATCCACAGGTTTGGAGCAGAACTTGCTTTATTGATGGCCATCATGTTAAAAAATGTCTAATATTATGGGATGCAAGATCCTCCATTGTCACGTTAGGACCCACTCCTCCACAAACACTCCCTTCAAGAGGAGTTGCACAAGTATATTTTAAATATTCCTTTTTAGATACTTGCTCAATATCATGCCTTCCCAAATCAACAAGGCATGCCCTCTCATGAATATTAAGAAAATTGTTATTCTGATGGGAATTTTCCTTGGTTATGCCGCATATTGCAGAAATATTAGAATGTTTCTAACTCCATATTTTGTTATTTTTATGGATATTCTACACATTGTACTAACCAGTGCAGAGCTTCATATGTTCTAGTTGATTGGATGGATCGTTCCACCTTCCTAGTGAATAAATCCCCTCACAAAAGGGTAGGTGCAAGTTATAGAGAAGGAAGAAGTGGAGGAAGATTATCACTAAGATGTTACAATTGTGTTGAATAAATGTTGGGTTGTGTTATATTCTTCCACATAGTTAACAGGGGGTTTGAAGGGTACCCGTAACCCCACTTTATGGGGTCCGGGAGAGCGTCCCGGAAAATTTTGGTTTTGGACCCTATGTTAGGTTGGGCGGACCCACCTATGGTTTTGTGCATGATTTTCGAACATGTTTTTTGGACACGATGGTTTTCGGTCCATGGTTTTGGACGCGATGGCTTTTGGTCCATGGTATTGGATGCTTCGGCATGTATAAATATGTATTGTAACATTGAAAGGAACATAATGAAAAATCAAGCTGGTAGTCTCGGTTTTGAGATCCAGTGTGAAATCTCTGTGTATATGTGTTTTATGTGTTATGCTCTCGCATTTTTATTTTTCCTGTGATTTAGAATTCGTATGCAGGTAATTTTTGTATAGGGTTAAAACCTACAATGTGATTGATGTAACAAGTGAACAAGACATAGCATATCAGCTACAAAATTCAAATCTACTGCCCACTAAGCAAGTTCCCAAAACTCCCAAGACTAGTGGTGATCAAGAAATCTTATGGTACTTAGAGTTTGATGGGTCAATGAACAAATTGGGAGCAGGGGCAGGGATTTGGATACACAACATGCAAAATGACCATGCTCAAGGTCATGCATATAGGCTAAATTTCAGATGCACAAACAATATGGCCGAATATGAAGCCCTTTTGCTAGGACTTAAACTGATTAGAAGTCTAGGGGTAACCAAGATTTCAATTCTAGGGGAATCAGATTTGATAATACAATAGATGAAGGGAAAGTTTGTTACAAATGATCCTAGGCTAAGAGCTTACAGGGGTGCAGCCATGGAAATAATGAACACCTTCTTGGAATTGCAACTCACCAAAATTCCAAGAAAACACAACCTACATGTACATAGTCTGGCAACCTTTGCCAGCACTTGCAGGCTGCCATTTGAGCCCAAACATCACTTCGTTACTGAGATCAAACACAAACCTGCTGTCCTGGATAATGTGAAAAATTGGCAAGTATTTGAGAATGATACCCAAATTAATAATTTCCTCACTTTAAAAGAAGAACTCTCAAGTACAAACATAGACACAAGCAATATTGATGATCAACAACAAATTGACAAAATGGAGCAAAATATATCAGTTGAATCAACAAATTTAATTTTTCATCCAACAACTTTTAATGAAAAAAATCTGCAAGAGCTAAAACAAATGGATTTTGATGAAATAACTGAGGGAGAATCTGAAGTAATTGAACTGAAGGATAATGTCCTGCCCACAGGCCTGACCCCTTTGGAGGATATATTTGATTCAAATGACATTCCAAGAAAGCCAAAAATGCAACCATTAAATGCAGAACTTGAAGACTGCAACATTGGAACCACAGAAAATCCCAAAATGGTAAAACTCTCCAAAACATTGCCTCCTGACCAAAAACTCAAATGCATTAAGTTGTTTACAGAGTTCCAAGATGTCTTTGCATGGAGCTATGAGGACCTCAAATCCTATGACACTTCTGTTATCCAACATACAATACCCTTGAAAGAAAATCAAAAACCTTTTAAACAAAAGCTAAGAAGGATTATTCCAATCCTCCTTCCCCTTATTGAAAAGGAAGTCAAAAGAATGTATCAAGCTAGAATAATTGCACCTATTAGGTTTTCTGAATGGATTTCAAATCTAGTGCCCACTATGAAGAAAACTGGAGAGATAAGGTTCTGTGTTGACTTGAGAAATTTGAATAAAGTCTCTCTCAAAGACCACTACCCCTTACCCAAGATGGATCACATTTTACAAAGGGTAGTGGGTGCTTCAAGGATCTCATTGTTAGATGGATTCTCAGGATTCAATCAGATCTTAGTTCACCGAGATGACCAAGATAAAATTGCCTTTACAACACCCTGGGGAACCTTTAAATATGTGAATATGCCTTTTGGACTCAAAAATGTAGGGGGCACATTTCAGAGAGCAATGGACATAGCCTTTGCTAAAGAGATCCATGATTTTTTAGTCATATACCTTGATGATCTCACTACTTTTTCAAAATCAGATTGAGAACACCTAGATCATTTGAGGCAAGTGTTCCTAATTTGCAGAAAGTATGGCATATCATTGAACCCAAAGAAATCATTGTTTGGCCTGGAAGAAGGCAAACTCCTAGGTCACATAATTTCTAAATATGGAATAAGAATTGATTTGGACAGAATACAAGCTATTCTCCAAGTCCCTCACCCAAGAAACATCAAGGAATTACAAGCCTTTCTAGGGAATATCAATTTCCTAAGAAGATTCATTCCCAATTTGGCCGAGCTAATTAGACTGTTGAATAATATGCTAAAGAAATATTCTAAAGTTAAATGGACAATAGAAGCTAAACAAGCCTTTGAGGAAATCAAAATAGCTTTAACAAGAACACCTATTCTCACAAGCCCCAAGTTTGATAGAGATTTCATAATCTTTTCCTTTACATCTGAGCATACTGTTGCTGTTGTCCTATTACAGAAAGATGACCTAGGATGTGAGAAGCCCATTGCTTTCTTCAGCAAAGCACTTAGAGATGCTCCACTCAAATACCAAATCATGGAGAAGCAAGCCTATGCTGTTGTAAAGGCCATCAAGGATTTCAGAGTTTATATCTTGTACTCTCATGTGATTGCCTATGTTCCAAATGTGGTGGTCAAAGATATTCTAACTCAAGAGGGAATTGAAGGTAAAAGGGGCAAATGGATAGCCAACATTTTAGAGTATGACATTGAAATTAAGCCAACAAAACTCATCAAGGGACAAGGGTTAGCTAAACTAATGACTGAAACCAACTTTCAAGCCCTTAACATCAATGAATTGGATAACGAACAAGAGATGGCGACTCCATAGATTAATCAAGCCTTTTTACAATCACCTTGGTACACTGATATATGTTTTGTATTGTTAAACCTGCAACCTCCTCTAGGGTTATCTAGGACTAAAAAACGATTCTTGAAAATGAAAGCTTCAAAGTTTTGTATTATAGACAATGTTTTATTTTGGAAAAAGCATGAAGGTATTTTGCTCAATTGCCTAATTCAGGATGAAACTGACAAAATACTCAAGGAATTTCATGCAGGGGACTGTGGAGGACACTTATATTGGAAATATACAACTGATAAAATACTAAGAGCTGGGTTTTACTGGCCCTCCCTATTTGCTGATGTGAGAAAATTTGTAGTTTCTTGCCATAAATGCCAGATCTTTGAAGGCAAAAGGAAGCTGTTACCCTTACCTCTCAAACCCAGCTCAACTGAAAGGCCTTTTCAACAATGGGGTTTAGATTTCATTGGAAAAATTCATCTTTCCTCTTCTGGACAACACAAGTGGATTTTGACTTCCACAAACTACTTTACCAAATGGATAGAAGCTATCCCTTGTAGGCAAGCCAATGACTCAATCATCATGCAATTCTTAGAAACCAATATCCTGTCTAGATTTGGCTGTCCAGAGAAGATTATTACAGATAGTTCTGCTATCTTTAAGTCCAAAATAATGATAAATTTTTGCCACAAGTACCACATTACCTTAGGTCATTCCATAGCCTATTACCCTCAAGGTAATGGTCTAGAAGAATCATCCAATAAAAGCCTGATCAACATCATCAAAAAAGTCTTGGAGGAGAACAAAAAGAACTGGCATAAAAAGTTAGTAAATGCAATATGGGCAGACAGATTGACCACCAAAAGATCTATTGGAACCAACCCATATGAATTGGTTTATGGTATGGAGGCTATGTTCCCCTCATCCCTGGGAATCCATGTGATCAAATTGTTGCAAGAATCACAAGCAGGACCCAATGACATCCAAAGGAGAATCAATCAAACTATTCACTTGCAACAAACTAGAGAGGAAGTATATCAAAGAACTCAGGTTCTGCAAGATAGACTCAAGAAGTTTTTTGACAAAAGAACAAAAGCTGAGGATTTATTCATAGGAAACAAAGTGCTGAAGTGGGATTCTAGAAGGGAAGACAAAGGAAAACATGGAAAATTTGATTTCCTGTGGAAAGGCCCTTTTGTCATTCAGGCTATAGAAGGAAACAACACCTATTTTTTGAAGAGTTTGGATGGCACAGAAGCTCAGGAAGGGCCAGTCAATGGGTGAATGCTCAAGCATTATTTTGATCCTCCTTGTTAACAGAATAAGAATGTATTTTGTATATAAAAAGTGTTTATTTTAGCAGTTTATTTCGGCAATAGGATAGGAAATAAGATGCAGCAAATTCTGAGGAAAAAGAAAACAGTTATACCACCCTTGGTATATATTTTGAGTTTACCAGAAATAATCAAGAGAGAACTTGGGAAAAGTAGAGATAATCGAAAAAATTCTGACCCACCATCAAAGACAGAGTTGCAGTTAGGTTCAGATCAGCTTATGAGAAATGAATCCATGCCACAAAGGTTCAGTTGGTTAGCTTGCAGCAAAAGGAAGTTTTAAATCACAACAAGAATTAAGAATAAGGCCATCTGACCTGCTGTTCTTGGCTTTTCTTTTGGAAAAGCCATCCCCAAGTGGAGCCACTATTAGGTTCTTATACCAATAGGTGTCATTTTTCATGATTGACTGTGGAAATACCAAATATGATCATCCTTTCCATGCTGCAAAGGTTCCATATTATCAATAAATCAAAAATTCAAG
This sequence comes from Pinus taeda, assembly GCA_000404065.3. Classification (NCBI taxonomy): domain Eukaryota; kingdom Viridiplantae; phylum Streptophyta; class Pinopsida; order Pinales; family Pinaceae; genus Pinus; species Pinus taeda. The sequence goes on along the minus strand of APFE030294254.1, from coordinate 86,822 downwards.
AAAAAGAGAAAGGAAAGGAATCCCAAAGAAAGATCAGGGAGGTGGCTTGTTAAAATGCTACTACTGCACTACATGTTGTATAGCAAGTTCAGAAAGTGAAATCATTGACTTTCTCACAATTGATGAATAGCCAGATAGTTTAACCCTGGCTAGATCATGTTTAAATTTCTTGTTTTAGAATAGAGAATAAGATTTGCTCAAACAGTTCAAGCTTGTTAGATCACTAGATGAGATAGAGAATTAAAGGGCCCAACTGCTCAATCTGAGCCCTTGGTAGAGATAAGGATAGATTTAGATAGGAGGGAAGCCAAAAGAAAAGAGGAAAAGCAGGGTTTTCTAGTTCAAATGCACCCAATCAAAGGAAGAAAAAAATGTTAGGTGTTTAGGTTGGGTAGGCCGATAATCTTAATGTTGCAAAAGCAGGGTGATGTTCAGTTTTAATGAGTATCGCAAATATCATGGAAAAGTGACTACAGTTCAGTGGAGCATGACTGAGTTCCCCTCTCATTTCCCCAAGAACCTTCACTAACATCCCCTAGGGATATTAGGATTTGCTCAATAGCCTTAATTCATTTCAGTTTTGAGAATTCCTAAGTGAAACGTTGTGTTTACTTGGTCAAGACAAGCCACATTTCTTATGTAAGCATAATCATCCCATTTCCCTTTCATTTCCTAAAAAATCTAAGTTTTTCCTTATAAACTTAGCATTTCCCTATCATTTTTCATATTAACACCCTAACTTTATTATATAACTCCTATATAAAGTTTCCCTACCCCTACTATATATAAAAAAACAAGAAACCCAAAAAACATTATACATATCCCGCCCCCGCCTAATATGGCTATGTTTTAAGATTCCTTGGGATTCATTGGTCCACCTGGGGCCAATGACAACCCACCACGTGTTTCGTCGGGATTTGTTAGACCTTTGGTCAAACAAATAACCACAAATCCGTCGTGCATTAAACTGGGTTTTAATTAATGTTTGGTTAATTAAAAAACCATGTTCGCATACCCCTATAACCAAAGTTTCAACCCCCGCAAACATTAAAAAAAAATTGAAATATCACGCACGCTCCTTTCATAAACCTCTGCCACCTTACCTTCCCGTCAACCGTTGGATCGCGCTTTCCAGATCTAACGACCCTCATCCATATCGGAGGCACCCCGATGTCCAAGCGTTAGTACCAATGGACGACGATATTCCTGCCATACCCGGGGACACCTGTCATGTTTTTAATTGCATCGGGCCTGCTTTAACATAAACCGCCCCCGTACCAAAGGCGGTCCGATGAATACCATAAACCACCGACTGGTCCCGCTGCCTGCATCACCATCGCGTCAGCACCACGTCATCACCCGTGCTACTATTCATCCGTCGTGTCTGCCATGTCATCATCCACGTCACCTTCCGTACTCCACTACCGGACAAAATCTATGTCATGCTGACATCATCTCCAAAAAGCGCCAAAAGCCCGAAAAAGTCCAAATTTTGATAAAAACTCGTGAAATCAATTGTTTTCGTTTATTTTTATTTTGTTGACTTGCGCACCCTGTGCATGTGAATTACATCCAATTCAACACCAACGTTATAGACCGCCACCCAGGCGAATCCACTCTGCAAACCCGGCCTCCTCAGCTCAGTTTGCAACCGCATTTCGCTCCAGACGTCCATATAACAGGGATTTACCCAGAATTCACTCGTAAACCCTGTTTTTCCAATTTTTTTTGTGAAAATCGTCCGGACGACCAGAATTCCACCCAAAATCATAGTTCTTCCTCTGTACCTCTGCATTGTAGTCACCACTATACCCATTGGTGTGAAAGTAACCCTGTCAACTGTCGTTCCCTTTGTAAAATCGCCCATCGAGCTGAAATTCAAGCTCATTTTCTTTGAATTCCACTCACAAATCCAACAAAGTCAGCCTATAACCCTAGACAAAAATACAGTGAGCTGATAAAAACAAGAATTTACCAAAATTTCTTTCCAAGCCACCTATCTGTAACCTTCCTCTGCAAAAAGAATCTAAGAAATGCCCAAGTATTGAGTTAAATTTGTCAAATCACCTGCAAAAGGAGCACCATTTCCACTGTTTTATCCAGCTTCCCCACTACACTCTGCAAAATTCGTCTTTTCTACCATGAATGTTACCCAGTGAGGTGACTAGAGGATAAAACTCAGTCTGCAATTTCCTGACAAAAGCCTCAGAGCCAGAGTTCTATTTTATGTTGTTGCATAGGCCTAGATTCCAATCAAAACACAAACAGTTGAAGCATGGAGGCTCCAGTGGCTCTCAACATTGCACCCTTGAATGCACCACATAAGGACTTGGAATGGTTACCTCTGGCAGATAGGGACTTCCAGATTAAGGATATGATGGGTCTCAATTCTCACCTGCAAACCTTTTGTCAATTTAGAAATAGCCACAGAAGCAACAATGATGTCCTGAGAATCTGGGAATCCAATATGCCTATCTATTACCTCCCTTCAGTGAATGTGCTCCCTGATTTCATTCATCTATGCTGTGAAAACTATGATCCCACACAAAGAGTAATCCTGACTCCATCTGTATCTGTACTGTTCTATATTACTCCTCAGTCCATAAATGATATGTTGAACTTTGAGCCAACTCAGCCTCTGGTTCCTCTCACCATGAAACTCCTGCTTGATCAAGGTGCAAAGCTGCCTAGCTCATAAATAACAAGACTAGGTTAGTTGTTTATGCTACCACAGTGCCAGCCTGATCATCCTCCTCCTTATCATCAAGTCTCGTTCAATGAGACAGGGAAACTCCTAATAGACATGATATCCTATATTCTAGGATGCAAAAACAGTGAATTTGTTGATGAAAATGTGTTTGTATTGATGTCCATATTCACTCCAGGACAGCCCCCTGCTGTCATGTATGACTATGCCACCTTCATAGCAATTAAAATCCATGAGCAATTTATGATTTTGGAGAGAGAAAGAGTGTTCAAGTATACATATTACATATATCATCTGCTGTTGTACTATCATGTTGATAGTTTCCAAGTTCCTCTTAAAAAACTAGACTCCAAAGGAGAGAGGAGATCTGTCATTTTCTAGACCTCAGTTTTCCATGAAGTTCACCTCTCACCTTATACATATTGCGAGTTCATTGAAATGTTCATTTACCCATCCACTTCCCTATTGATGACTCCTCCTCCTGGCAGGCTCACTGTTGAAATGCAGAGAATTTTACATCTTTCAAGGGGCTACGACATTGGTGACTGGTATTTCTACCAAAACCATACAGTGATCAGGATTTATGGTTGTGAATTATCCCCCTACAAGCTGCCAAAATATGTCGCCATGAGACTCTTTGCCTTGGAATATTTCAGGCAATTTAGTAGTGCATATTTGACTCATTTCCACGGAAAAAACAAAAAGGCATAGCTCAAGATAGGACATCAATTAGGACCTTTTGTCTTCAATAAGAGGGAAGAAGCCTGGAATGATGTAGACAAGATGCTAAGAGATGAACTTATGTTGAAACAAAGTTTTTATTGGGCACCATATGACCCTGAATATTTCATAAGCTGTAGAAGAGTCAAAAACAAGCTTTTAGGATATGTGCACCAGCCAATCCCTCAAATTGAACAATATGCTAATCGAAAGGAATGGGTAGAGGGCACACTAGTTGAGGATCTTACTGAAGAAGAAAGATTAGAAAAAGAAATGAAAGACTTTTAGAAGAGAATTGACCTAGATTATTTTGCACATGTCCCTTTCACACTGCCTCAACATATTGGAACGAGCACATCATCTGCTACACCTTCACAACAACCTGCTCAAGAAACCACTCCACCTGCAGGAAAAGGCAAAGAAGTACAACATTCAGAGTAGAAAAATACAATGGTAGATCACCCATATACAACCTAGGAAAAGGGTCAAGAACAAGGCCATTCAACACAAGAAAAGGCAACCGAGATCCTTGTGCTACAAACCCCTCATAATGAGGAAAGAGCCAAAAAAAGGGACAAACGAGAAGAGACACCCACAGGGGCATCTACAGATCAGCAAGGTGAGAAGAGACAAAGGCTAAACCCCTACTTTGAAGAAGAATTCACAGAGGAAACAACAGGAAACCTTAGGGGTGAGGGAACATCTGATCCCTCCATTTATGGAAAGATCGACTAGCTCATTTCAGCAGGAGCAAGAGAGACAACCTAGTGTGGAGATTACATCCACCAAGAAACAGAGCAAGCAAGGCTCTGATATCAAGAGAGCATTCACGGAAATCAAGGCTAGAAATGAACCAGTGAGGTTTCAGCTATATAACCAATTGTTGAGAATGGCTCCCACTAATCAACAAAGGCTAATGGTAGCCTATGATATTCAAGCAGGGAAGATGACCCTTAGTCACTTCAGGCCCACCATATTGCAGCCACAATCAGCTGTTGATTACATCAGGACCAATCTGGAAGTTCTTGCTAAAGACATCCACCCAATAGACCAGATTGAGTTACACAAACAGGCTGGAGAAATGGTATACTCCACCTTGGCAGTCAAATCATTAATGGCTCATAAACTGCAGAACTCATTATACAACACTTCTGCCCAATTGGAGCTAGAAAAGGCCTCTTCATTAGCCAAGGATAATAGAATAAAATCCTTGGAAGATATTATCATAGAATTGGGACATGACCCCAAGGATCCCAAAGGCGCATAGACCTTAATAAGAAAAAAGGAGGAAGACATAGCAGTCTTGAGAAGACAACTTAAGATGCCATCTACAATACACCCTCAGACCACAGAGGTGGCACAACAAAAAGAAGAGGAAGATGTAGTCAGTTTATTAATGAGGATGAATCAAAGATTGCTAGATACAGAAAAAGCTTTGGAAGCAACACTGCAAGGAAAATAGGAGGAGTTGGCCTCTCAGCGAGCTCAATCAGCTCCAACTTTCACAGCTCGTCCTCCAATAGTCACCATAACAGCCCCTCCCATTGATCCAGCATCAACAGCAGGTACCTCGACTTCAGTAGCAACTACAGCAACAACAATACAAGATGCCAGCTTGAGCATGGAAGAGATGATGAAAGAAATAAAGGCTTTGGAAATGCAAATGGCAGAATTAAAAGAAACCAAGGAAAAGCTGGCCAAAATTGAGGTAAGTTATGAAAAATAAAAAATGACTGTAGCTGAGAAGACAAGGGAAGTGAAGGCCTTAGAGAATAAAATAAAAGCCTTGGAGAAGGACCTCACTCTTCATAGAACTCTAACAGAAATCAAGACCATTTTGTGGGATAAGATTGGCCAATCTATTGCTAATCAATGGATAGCAATACAAACTATTTTTGACCAGATGGGATTGATAGGGGTAGCTCATACGAAACTCAAAAGGCCAGAGTATTATTGGCAAACAAGCCTGAGCAATCCAATCAATTGATTCATTTTTTGAATACTCATACCAGTGAGCAATTAGCATCTCTAGACATTCAGAACATGACAGAGACTATTTTGAGAGTCAAGAAGGTGCTGACCATGAGGAACTTTGTTCAGACTGTAGAAAGAAAATGTCAAGAAATGCAGGCAAAGGTAGATGCCTTCAGACTGAAATTTACAATATTACAGAGAAAAGGTCTACCCAGCCTAGTCACTAGTAATGGGAGGCTGTTAAAACAGGAACAATATGCTCATAGGTTAAATACCTATGTGACCAATCACATTACAACATCATCAAGCAGCTCAGAAGAGACAATGCCTCCCTCTGTACAAAGTTTATATGATAAACTGGGAAGTTTGTTTTTTATTGAGCATGAGATAGCACATCTCTTTGAATTCCATCCAAACTATTACAGGTATACTGAAGCTGATGAGACATTGATTAAACTAAAAAAGCATCAATTACCAACAGATCAATGGTGGCAAAGCATGCTGGAAGTCTTGCCAAGGTAGTTTGATTCTCCTTTTTTGTAAAGTATCTACATTACAGGTAAATGGTAATATAAGGGTTTTCTATCAGAAAATCAAATCGACCAAGGATGGAATTCGCGCTAAAAAGGTGAAACAAACTCGGGCACAGGTGGCAAGTGACAGCACATCAGGAATGCAAATCAGGGAAGCATCCATCAACCGACTATCTGAGCCAAAAATTCAGCAATAACAGGACACCTAAAGCAGCCAGTACAACATAGTTATTTCCTCATTCATTACTGTGCGGTTTTCCACATCAGTTATTTCCCCTGCCAGAGTAGATGGATAAATTTATTTCTTGATATTTTCCTACGGGATATTTTGTAGACTTCTTATAAATATTTTCTGAAGAGATGTATTGTTGTTGGCTGATGAATATCATTCTGGACCTGCTCTGTAAATTTTGAGAACTCTTCTGAAATAAAATTGTTGGAATGCTGTGTTCGTGAATTTGCTGGTTGTGGAATCGATGGCAGAAGGATGTATTGCAGAATTATTGTGTTAATACATGGATCAATAAGTTTTCTTTACTCTTGAGTTACTGTATTTGTGTTTTATTTATCATATGAATATCATGTTCTATGTTACAGGAAATAAGGATAACCCAGAATTTACTTTGCTGTACTCTGTGTTCAATTCCTGTAGTTTTTTATGTTTTCCATAGGACTAGCATAGGCAAGAATTCTTAACTGCTCTTGTCTCCCTAGTTCTTCCACACTAAATATCATCAATGAATTCTTAATTACTCCCTGATAATGTTTACACAATTTCCCTCTGTTAATATAATGAAAGATTCTTGATTGCCTTTCATTTCTTTACTTCATTTCATCCTATTTCAGCTTCAATGTTGTTCTGCGTTTAATTATCTTGCTCTGCAATTTTCCTATTGCCAAACAAACCATACCCAGAGGTTTATTCCCATTAGACTCCATCAACCCAATGGTTTGAACTTCTCTCAAGTTATTGCCTTGTTCTACTGAATGTCATCTTCCAAACACCAAACAAAACTTGTGCTTCATAACTAGCCTAACATATAATCAAACAAATCTAAATCACAAAGAGAGAGCCCTCTCCGGTTGCAAATTGGCTAGGATCTGCAGCTAAAAGATTGGTTAGCGGTTACCTCGGCCGTATTCCCTTATGGAGCTAGGGAAAAACCTGAGCGATAACAGTAAGAAACAATCTGTAGTGACACTATCAACTACAGAGGCAGAATACATGGCAGCCACTCATGCAAGCAAGGAAGCAGTTTGGTTGCAGAGATTGTGTTCAAGTATGGGGTTAGTACCGGAAGCTATAAGGATAGACTGTGACAGCCAAAGTGCAATTTTCTTGGCAAAGAACCCTGCTTATCATTCAAAGACAAAGCACATTGATGTTCAGTATCACTTTATGAGGGATATGATAGAAGAAAAAAAGGTGTTGCTGGTAAAGGTGGACACTTTGAAGAATACTGCAGATGCATTGACAAAATCTGTGAGCTCTGAGAAGTTCTTGGTGTAGAGAAACAATGGGTGTTTCAGGGTTGGAAAAATGACTAAGCTCTCATGTGGCCCCCTATGGAAAGAAAACAACAAGTGGGAGATTGTTGGGTTGTGTTATATTCTTTCCACATAGTTAACAGGGGGTATGAGGGGTACACGTAACCCCACTTTATGGGGTCCAGGGCAGTGCCCCGAAAAATTTTGGTTTTGGACCCTATGTTAGGTTGGGTGGACCCACCTATGATTTTGTGCATGATTATCGCACATGTTTTTTGGACGCGATGGTTTTCGGTCCATGGTTTTGGACGCAATGGTATTCGGTCCATGGTATTAGATGTTTCGACAGGTATAAATATGTATTGTAACATTTAAAGGAACATAATGAAAAATCAATCTGGTAGTCCCGGTTTTGGGATCCAGGGGAAAATCTCTGCGCATATGTGTTTTTATGTGTTATGCTCTCGCATTGTTTATTTTTTCTGTGATCTAGAATTCATATGCAGGTAATTTCTGTACGGGGTTAAAACCTACACATAGTTTGCATGGCACAGATGAATGAAGTCAGGCGGCACATTGACTGAAGGGATGTAGTAGATTGGCATGTTGGATTCCCAGATTCTCAGGACATCAGTGTTATTTCTATGGCTATTTCTGAATTGACAAAAAGTTTGCAGGTGAGACTTGAGACCCATCATGTCCTTAATGTGGAAGTCACTGTCTGTTAGAGGTAACCACTCCAAATCCTTATGTAGTGCATTCAAGGGGGCAGTGTTGAGAGCCACTAGAGCCTCCATACTTCAATTGATTGTGTCTTGACTGAAATGTAGGTTTATGAAACAGCAGAAGAGAGAACTTTGACTCTAAGACTTTTGTCGGGATTTTGCAAACATAATTTTATCTTGTGGTGACCTCACTGTGTAGCATTCATGGTATAAGAGGTGAATTATGCAAACTGCACTGAGAAGGTTGGACAAGACTGTGAAAATAGCCTCTTTTTCAAGTTGTTAAGTGACCATAACCTTGGGTTTAGAGCTCTTTCAGGGTAACAAGGAGCAGAGCAATGGATCGGTTTCTCACAGCAAATTGCAGAATTAGCTTGGAACTTTGAAAGAAAGAGGGGAAAGACTCTCCCTTGCAGGTGCTTTTACACAATTTCAGAGGCTAACGGTGGGTTTGAATTGAAGTTTCATGGGCGATTTGCAGAGGTTACAAGCAGAATTTGCAGGTTTTTCTCTGGCAATAATGGTCGAACAGTGATTTTTTCAGTGCAGAGGTCACAGGTAACAATTCTTTTGACTTAAATTTAATTTTTCAGGTGATTTTACTGTAGAAATTGCTTAAAAACAAGGTTTGAGGATGACTATGAGATAAATACCTATTTTACGGGTGCCTAAGGTATGATGATGACTGCAGGCTGAGCTGAAGTGATGCACTGTGGAGTTGAATTTGCTTGGTGACGGACTGTGCAACAGTAGTGGACAATTCGTCGTAAATTGCGTGTAGGGTTGTGCAGTCAACAAAGCTTGGAATAAACAAAACAATCATTTTCCCGACTTTTTATAAAAAATTGAACTTTTCGGTCTTTTTTCGCGTGTTTTGGGGATGAGATCAGCATGACGTAGCTTTTCTTCGGTAGCGGAGTACGAAGGGTGACATGGTTGCTGACATGGCTACTGACATGGCTGACACGACGGCTGGAGTAGTGTGGGTGATCACGTGTTTGCTAATGGGATAGTGACTCGGGCGGAAGGATGAAGGGAGGTATCCGGTTTCCATCGAACCGCATTTGGTACAGGGGCGGTTTCTGTCAGCGCTGGCCCGATGCAATGGGAATGCACCAAGTGTCCCTCTGTACAACAGGAAAACCGTTGACCATCGGGTGCTAAGGACCTGACATTGGGGCACTCCCGATATCAATGAGGACCGTTGGATCTGGAGAAGGCGATCCGATGGTGGACGGGAAGATGAGTTTTCGGGAGTTTAACAAAACAACGCATGCAATAATTGGAAATTTTTATAAGGTTTGGTGGGTTTAAAACTTTGGGTTAATTGATAATGCGGAGCGGACATGACATTTTAATTAACCAAAGGTTAATTAACTAAGTTTATTGCGCGGGCACAACAGGTATGTTTATTTGTTTGACCAAGGGTCTAAAAAATCCCAGTGGGACATGCGGTGGGCTATCATTGGCCCCAGATGGACGAATGGTTGCCAAGGAATCTTTGAACCATAGCCATATTAGGCGGGGGTGGGATATATATAATATTTTGGGTTTTTTGCTTTTTAATACATAGTAGGGGTATGCAAACATTAATATAGGAGTTATATACTAAAGTTAGGATGATAATATGACAAGTGATAGGGAAATGCTAAGTCTATAGGGTAAAACTTAGATTTCTTAGGAAATGAAGGGGAAATGAGATGATTATATTTACACAAGAAATGTGGCTTGTGTTTACCAAGCAAAGACAATGTTTTGCTTAGTATCTCTAAAAAATGAAGTGAATTAGGAATATTGAGCATATCTCAATATCCTTAGGGGATGTTAGTGAAATGTGTGGGGGAAATGAAGGGGGAAGTCAGTCATGCTCGACGGAACTTGTAGCCACTTTGCCATGATGCTTGTGGTACTATTTAAACTAAACAACACTCTACTTTCTGCAACCTCATAATTATCTACCTACCCAACCTAAAATACCTAACATTTTGTCTTCCTTTGGTTGGGTGCATTTGAGCTAGCAAACCCTACTTTTCCTTTTTTCTTTTGACTACCCTCCTATCTAAATCTATCCTTATTTTGACCAAGGGCTCAGATTGAGCAGTTGGGTCGTTTAATTCTCTATCTAATATAGTGATCTACGAAGCTTGAAATGTTTTAGCAAATCTTATTCTCTATTCTAAAACAAGAAATTTAAACATGATCTAGCTAGGGTTAAACTGTCTGGCTATTCATCAACTGTGAGAAATTCAGTGATTGCACTTCTCTGATTGCATGTTTTAACAAGCCACTTTCCTTGTCTTTCTTTGGAATTCCTTTCTCTTCTCTTTATTTGAATCTTGATTATTGATAATATGGAACCTTTGCGGCATGGAAAGGATGATCATATTTTGTATTTCCATAGTCAATCATGAGAAATGACACCTATTGGTATAGGAACCTAACAGAAAGGATACTCATAGAAGCCCCTTCATCAATGGTGGTACCAACCATGACCATTCTGTAAGCTTGTATAATGATTCTGAATGGTACACTGGCTGGTAAACGGGGTCTGCCTAGTAGGTTCCAGTCGAAGGAAATGACTAGGTTGTTTGGTGGTGAGACTGAATAGACGGCCGGATATGACTCTGATGAACTTCATTCCTGCGATAAAGGAATGGGAGGACTGCCCCCAAGTCCATCGGAGTCTATGTTGATGAAAAGAATTTGAACGGTGTCGTTCTCTTTCTCTTCAGTGACGGTATCATTCGAAGATGAACACTCTGAAGGCAAGACCGGGTCAACTTCCGTATCGACGCTTTGACTTTTTTCTGGTATGGATTCAGAGGGTTCATTTTCAATGATAGTCACTTCGGTCAACCACAATTAGGGCCAACTGGATTTTCAACCGGTGGAGGACTTGGAAAGAGTTTTTTTATATCCAGGAGGAAGTCGTAGTGCTGAAACTGGACGATCATCCAAAACTCTTTTAGCTTCGTCAAGGAAGGGACAACATTGGACGGCGTGATTTCCTTCACACAACTTACAAGGAAATCTGGGATTCCTCCTTTGTCCATGTGCTTCACTTTCACTAGTTGATGGTGAGAATTCAACATGATCGCCAAAGGTTGATGCTACCAGATTGTGCAAACGAGGAGACTAGTCCATTAAGATCCGAGGGATACAGGGACAATCTCGGTGATAGTGGTCTCCATTGCAAATGACACAGGGAAATTTAGGTTTCAACTATGCCGTGTGAGATTTTTCACTAAACAGCACTTGGTTGCCCCCTTCTGATTTTGGTTCCTTTTTCTCTTTCTACTTCTTCTTCTTCTCAGTTGATTTTTAAATTTGTCAGCTTTATCAAGCGAAGATGAAGGAGGAGAGGGAAAATCAGATGAGGTAGAAGGTTGGGAGGCAACTCTAGTGTCATCTAGTCATTGATTAGACTGTTCAGGAATTACGAGATTCTAAATGACAGAGCTAGAGAAGATCCAGACAGAAAAACCAATTTTCAATCCTGGAAGTGACAAAGTGGCCATATGGGGTGCACCAACATCTCCCCAAGAGGAGAAGGGACTAGGATTTCCTCCAAGGGGAAATCCTTGGTCGATAGACTCCATTTTCTCAACCTGAAGATCAACAGGGGAATTTTTGATGTTATTCCGATTAAAATAAATTTTTAGACGCTTTGACACTACTTGTTTTTTCAATTTTAAAGAGTTGAGAAAAAACAAAAGATGACTCTAGTCGCCTTCGATTTTTATTGACCATGAAGTGACAAGTGCTCAGAGGACCTTTTCCTTTAAGGAGTATAAAAAGGAGAAAAATGGACTTCTCTAGAGATCTAGGCAGAGAGGATTACCAAACCAATCGCAAAACTGCAGAATACATTTTATGGTATGGCAGTCAATCTTCCCGAATGTTCTGTTCGGTGCATTGAGATTGATAGGGCGGCAGACACGGCTTCCTAAGGATAAATGATGCAGCCTATTGTGGTCTCCCAATATATACTCGACGATACATGGGAGCACAAGTCCGTACTAGCACTTGCCATCTCAGAATGGAGGAAACACCCAACCAAGACTAACAGCAACAATTACCAGGTTTTACGACGCCAGAATACGTCTCCAGCCTAGACCTCTATATGTTGTGCGTTAAGTTCCAAAGTGTTCTTAGATTCATTGAATTTATTTTAAGTTGATCTTGCTTAACAATTTTCCTTTGAGGTTCACCACGTGGTGTGTATATAATTCCTAAAATGTAGTCTACGATGATAAACAAATGTTTAATCTTCTTTCAGCAATGAAAATCCTAGCTACTAAGGGAAGAAATTCAAGAATTTTTTCTTCACAGAGCACAGAGCACATGCTAAATGCACAATGCTAAATCAAGCCAAGCAATCAAAATGTAAATGCACATGCTTGTATTTGTTTTCAGCCTTCTTAATGTGTGAATGACGGTAAGAAAGCTATGTGCAAAACTAAATTACTTTTAAAGTGACAGTACTCAACAAAATTCTTTTTCAAAACGAAGTGAAAGCAAGAGAGACACTTTACGATTTTGAAATGGAAATTGCTTTTCGACACTCTAAAACTACTAATTCAAATCCTATGAAATAGTAACTGTATAATCGACTATCAAGAACAATGGGATTGCTTCCTAAAATTGAAAATGACAGCTACGACACTTTTAGATCTAGAGACGACAGTTTGACTATGCTACTTTTTTGCAAAAAAGAACTAAAAACGATGCACAATACATAAAAAAATTTATAGTTCTTTGCACTAAGGAGGCTAAATAATGCAAGAGAAGGGGGGTTTCACAGAAGTATACTGACTACAGATAGCAAAACTCTTGAATAGGACTGAAAACAGTGAGAAAAATCCATAGTTTGAGGGTAAAGTTAACCCTCCCTGACCATCGCACCTGTTACACAGTGAAACTAGTATGCAGCACACCTACTGCACTTGAGAAGTGTGATGCATACAGACTGCCTTGAAGGTAGGGTGTGATGGTAGTAGTGCGAGACTTCAAACAAGATTTCACTCATAGTTTTCAATCTAGTTTAGGTGTTTAGGCCAAATAAGTAAGGATCAATGTATGTAAAACACAGGGGTGATCTAAGAGGTTACTAGAGCCACCACTTAGGGCAATTAGATTTCTTGTAGATCTATTGTTTAATTCATAAAAAAAACATGGAGATAGACTGAAGCAAAATTGATCTACTTTGCATTTGTATAACAAATGCAGTTCGAAGGCTAGTTGGCTTGACTTCAAGCTCCGTCTATAAGTTTATAAAAGAAACAAGAATAGATAGGCTAACAAGTAATCTAGTCGCTCCCCAGTGGAGTCACCATTTTGTTATCTGGGAATAGTGTCCACTCAGATGCTGCTATTCCCACTAAGATGGGTGGATATCTTAGAAACAAACAATCAAAGTCTACTATTGTTTCCTTTTATGAAAATAGACGAGAGGAGAACCAAGAAGACCAACCTGAGTCTTGCGTTTGATTTCCTCCCCTTCTTGATAGAGCTTCTTCGCTTCTTCTTTGTCTGCCCAACTTCAAAAGAACCTGTGGAATCATAGAAAAATACTACTATCCAGGAAACAAGGATCTAAATTCATAAATAATGTAGGATCAGATGTGTATTAACCATATACATGCATATATAAACAAGTACACATGAATATGGAAGGAAACAAGAATAGCTTTATTAAGATAAAAAGTAGCAAGAGGATTACAACCATGTGCTCTGACCTAGCATCATCCTCCAGCTAGGAAGCCCTTCTTCACCTCAAGCAAAGCTTAGATCACCCAACACTATGAATGTACACCAGAAAACCAACAGAACGTCTCTATAAGATACAAAATTCCAGCCTCTGGATCTCTGTGATGAGGGATCCATATATAGATGATTACAAAGAGGTGAGTCATCTTCTAGGATCTTGATTAGTGTCTTCTCTCTAATAATTTATGCTTCCACTTGGAGAATGATGATCTCCTACGCATCCATGGTCGAAAATAGAGAGGCAAGTGTCAGAGGTGAAGCTTCTGGAAGATTCCATGATCTTCCACCTCACATTTTTGTCCCTGCCATTTCTCCATTCCCGACCATCGCACCCTACAAAGGAGAAAATCAATATGCATCGCACCTTGTACACTGGGAAGGTGATATGTGTCGCACCCTCTGCATTGAGCTTTCATTATGGTCTATTTTTGACCTTTTATGAGCATTTTGCAGTGGAGAACTTCTGGGAGATGATGTAATCAGCTGACCTTGTTCCTTTAGGTAGTGAAGGAACACTTTTAGGGACTTAGGAGCCCTCAGTTTATGGACATTTATGATTGGGGCTGAAGTGCCCAAAAACTTTTATAACAAGTATGATAGCAATCTTTGTCGGATCCACCATCAGTCCTTGCTTACAAACCACATGGCCCAGCAAGTTCCCGAAAGGGACGAGGCAAGTACAACTTTTAGGTTGAGCGCAATATGGTTCTGGCGGCAAGTATCCAACATCAATCGTAAGCTCGCAACATGTTTCTTAACGAAGCCAAATATGGTCCAGTCATCCAAGTAGACTTCTAATAACTTGTGGATAAATTCCTTGAACGCGACTACCACAATACGGGAAAATATCGCTGGCACACTCTTCACCCCAAAGGGATTTACTGTATATTGAAAACAACCCCATTTGGTAGCAAACGTTGTCTTGCTTTGACACTCTGGCGTGATCTTGATCCGATGGTACCCGAAGAACCCATCTGTGAAGGAGTATGCTTCCTGGCTGCCCACAGTTTCTAGTACATCATTTGTAAAGGGTGTTGGAAATGGATCGTTAACACAATCATCATTGAGATATCACAGATCTACATAGATGCAAATCTCACCCTTCTGTTTCTTCTCTTGTACAACCATAGGACTTACCCAATCAGACTCCTCGACTAGTTCAACAATGCATGTTTCCAGCATCTTGTCCAATTCTTCACGGACCTTTACTTTGTATTTTGGATTCAATCGGTAGGGTCGTTGTTTCATTGGCTTTGCATTTAGATTCAAAGTTATCTTCATCATTCCTAAGTCTCCTATAATCCCTTTCTGCTTCGTGATTTTTCTAGGGAATAAATCTCGGTATTCTCGGAGCAACTTGATGACCTTTTCCACCATGGCGTTGTCCCAATAGTCCCCAAGTGTAGCATACCTTGGCTCTTCCTCTATTCCAATATTTACTTGCTTTGTTTCCAATGGTGCCGTGATGTCTAGATCTTCTATCTCGGGGCTATGCACATCACGACTCCCTTCTAATTCTGTTATATTGATGTGACGTGGGTCATCCTCATCATCTTCTACTTGTACATTGTAACATGCTAAGGCCTGGCTCAATTATCGTGACCAGTCTAATGGCATGAATTCTTCTGGTTTTGATAGTGTTCTGAATATGCCAGTTTTTATCAGCTGTAATGCATCATCCATGGTAGCCATACATTGGTCTTCAAAAAGAAATTTCAACAGAAACCCTTCGCGTAGGATATCCCACTCTCTAGTGCCATGACAGAGCTTTGTTTCCGTATACCTGTTACATGGAATGATATCGATGGTTTGATAAAATAAGTTCACCCATTTGGGTTAAGGCTCCGTACCATAAGCTTTGGTCCATTTGGTGAGGTGCAGGCATGGATCATCTTAGCCATCGTATTTCTCCATTATTCATAGCTCTGGGTTCCCAAAGCTTATCTTCATCATGTGCTTGCGGCTTTGCCGATTTTCGAAGGTCCCTTCATGTGTGTCCCACCAACGCATTGGTGTTGCACGCAATGTCTATTTTAATGCATCAAACCATTAGTACTCTGGTACCATGATTTTGAATTTAACCAGGAATTCATGCACTACTATCAGCCCATCATACATCGACAGCTCTTGGTTTTGAGATTTAACATAATACAATGACTTTGTCATCATATTGTAGTGTAACATGGTTACCTCATTCACTCTGTTTCACCATTTCTCGTCCTCTTCATCTGAATCGTTGGTGCATCAGCCGACGTAGCCTCACGAGAGTCTTCGCTCCTCCTTTGACCTATTTGTAGCAATTTTGTAGATATAATCGAATGCATCGTCATTTTCTTCATTGCGCACAAGTTTTATGTAGCATAATCTGTCTGTTGGATCTAGTCGAACAACTATATGGAACAACTTCTCAAATATCATCTTCCTTTATTTAAAGTCAATAACCCCATTCATGTTAGTGGCCCACTCTATGCCTAGCAACACAAGGTATGGGCTACTTTCATCCATTGTTTCAATGACTTTGAAATCTGTCTCGGCACTTGCGCCATCAATATCTACTGTAATTCCTTGCAGTCTTCCCATGGGAAAGATCTCCTATAGATTGGCCATCCACAATTGCATAAGAGACCATTATAGTGTAGGCTTACCCATGTGTTCCCAAGTCTATTTAGGCAATACGTTTGCATCTGAACCTAGTTCTAGAATGACCTGATCCATCTCGCAGTCACCAATCTGCACTGTTAACCACATCTCCCGACCCATCCACAATGCGTGTCTTCCTAACTTTTGGACTGCACGAGGTTCACTCCATCCTGCACATCTATTAATCACTTCCTATAACCCTTTAACTGCTCTATTGTCACCAAGCATTTTTATGCATGTCTCTAAGAAGGTAGTCAACATCGAGGGATCCCTAGCTAGCTCAGGTCGATCCATACTACCTTGGGTAGAGACGCACATGAAGCTTTCCCTAGCTTCCATATTGTTCTCCCTATTGACCGCTCCTATTGCTGCGCCACTCTGCACTACCATGTTATTGTGGGTTCATCGTCGCATGGTTCAGATCTCATCATCTGAATGTTTTGCTTTGTTGTAGGAGGTGGTGCCTTCTTGTCATAAATTTGTGCTGTTAGCATAGGGAAGTCTAGCAAATCATGATCGAATTGCTCACAATAAGGACATGATATTCAGGTTAGATTTGTACAATCCTATGTGTAATGCCCTGGTCCTCCACAGTTGTAACAGATTAGCTACCCGTGACCCCTTCCTAATATCATTCCACCCCGTCCTCGACCCCATCCCGGGAACCCATCCCGTACCATTTCCATGGCTGGATCCTAGCCTCACACCTCAGTCTGCATTCTGTAGGCAGGTGCCTGGTGCATTCAATAGCTACGACAATCTCTTTCTTCGTGACCCACCGATCTACAAAAGTTGCAAAAGAGTTGCTGGGGGGTCTAGTTGTATTTTGGAAATAGATGACAATTATCAGTGTTGTGCTTTCCTCCTACCTAATAGATTGTGCACCAGAGCGGGATGATTGTGCTTGGCCCTGCCTATGCCTCTGGTCGCAATGGTGTCAGTCCCATTGTGACCACAAAATTCACCGAGACTAGACTGTGATCTTTATCGTGTCCTTGGCTCCCGCACTTTGTACATCATACTTCCTCCAAGACTTCTGTATGTCATGCCTGTTCCTGTTTTAACTTATGTATTTCCAAACACAAATTTTGGACCTGTACTTGGATTTACTGAAATCTTGACCCTAGGCCTTGTACCGGGGTTTTGTGTAGCCGCATTGCTACCGCCAACGCTTCCGCCTGGGTTGAGATTTTTTGTTGTGACAAAGTCATCTTCAAATATGGCGTTAATGATGCGATGAACCAAGTATGGTGTTGTGGATCTATCAGGGTCATGTTGACCTCACAAATGGTGCTTTTCAACCTCTGATCCAAGTCCCATGGGGTCTCACCGGGCATCATCATGATCTCTTTGAATTCGAAAATCGAATGCACTTATGACTTTGGCCAGCTAAACTCCTTTGTGAATTTAGTATGGATGTCCATTATCCCCACTATTGGGTTGATGCTTGAATACTTCATGTACAATGTTAGCGCTCGATCCTGTAGTGAACTGACTAAGATGGCTTTCTTGATATTATCATTTGCAACATTTTGCGCATTCCATATTGATGTTAGCACAAACCAAAATTGGTCTGGGTGTTCGCCTCCTACTCCTTTGAACACTGGTAACTAGATCGTGCTTGCCTACTCCTTTGAACACTCGTAACTAGATTGTTCTTGCCATAGTTACCCTTGCTCTAGTACCATCCCTGATCCTTTTGATTTTTCAACGTTCTTTTCTATACAGTCCCCGCGTTTCACACCATACACCCCTTATGCAGATCCCAGTCCTGGGAATGGAACCATTTGTTGGTTTATATGGGCTTGAGCTAGGTTTGAAAGAGTTATTTAGCCAAACAAATCCCACAGCTACCGACCCTTTCGGCAACAGCCCACGGAGTGTGGATTGAGGTCTCACCCGAGGTAGTAGTGGAGGGTGCTGGAACCAGGTTTCCACACCCCAGGGATGTCTTGGTGTGGTTTGTAGGTTTCATGCACTAGTTTATAGCTCCACACTTCTCGGTATTTGCACAGATCCAGGTTGATTATATCTTTCTCATTAGTGCGCTATTCTATTGCAGGACGCAGTTAAAAATTAACAAGATCTTTAAGTAAACATTTAACCAACACAACTGATTCACACATAAAAATGAACCAAGATTTACATTCATTCATACAATAAGTAGATTGAATTAAACAGATATTATGAAAGTCAGATTCACGACAACTCAGAAGGAATACAAAATTTCAAAAGAAACTTATCTTTATTTCCACTTATCCTCAATACATTCAGATATGCCCTGCACACTCGGCTACAGGGATCTATGCACATAGCTATGGACTTTGCAAGCCTCTACGCACATAGCTATAGAGACTCTATCTACTACCCCAACCCTTAACCCTAACTTACAGACACTTTCAGACTATCTTCTTCTAAAACCCATTACATTCCATCTTTTTCAAAACCAGAATAGCCTTTCCCTCATAGAGTCGGGCTCTATTTATACCCTTCCTTGGCCCATGATCCCTGCGTGGGCCGACTCTATTTATATTTATTTACATTATTTTCGGGTGGACTTCCCTTTGACTCAATCCTATTATACTTCACGCTCTACATACTTTGGAGTTTTTACAATAATTTAATCCTACTTTTTGGGATTTTTGCCCCAAAACCATTATGCGAGACCTCTGGTACCCAACATTCCAATTGCCGATATCACCGATCGCTAATCGAAGGGGTCTCGATCCTCATCCTTTGGGTTTCACCAATTTTGATCGTCGATAACATATATAACTCTCCAACATCACCGGTTTCCTTTCCCTGACTCTGATATTGGAGATCATTGATCGAGGGTCCTAAAGGCCCTTAAGTCTGCCCTTTGCACTATGTTGATTGTGATTTGCATCTTAAGGCTTAAAGTCCAATTTTTATGGAAAAACCTCATTTTCTTAGGGATAAACCTAACCTTATTTGCGTGATAACTTCATCATCTAGACTTGGATTAACAAATTGTTTGCACCTCCACAATCAGGAAGATGAGCTCTTTGATCTGGTCCTAATTCGACATCATTCTAATCACTTTCACTTTTTAGTGTTTCCATGCCATGGTGTCTGAAGATCCACCTGGATTACTCCATATATAAATTCTACCATGTCATTGAAACTAAATTGAAGCTCCTTACCTATTCGTTGTGTGCCTTAATGGTGATTTAGTTTTTTTTCCATTGCATTGTGATTTTGGCACTCCGCATGTCTATTTAAATTTATTGCCACTTGGAGTAAGCATGCAAGAGTTGTCTTGATGTTTTCAAGTGGTCATTTGTGTTAATTTTTTTTTTCTTATACGGTTTTATGTTCTCATTTGTCATCAAATATTAATTTGGAGCTGCATTTTCATTATTTCTATCACACTTGATGCACCAATTAAATATGTGAGGTTACAGTTTAAAAACCACAGAATATCACTCTACTGTAAAAACAAAACCATGTCAACTCGAGAGAGAAGGAAACAAAAGGGAGGTTCCATTGTGATATTTGGAAACCAAGACCTCAAATTCATCATTGCATACCCAACTATCATATTTTCCTTCGAGAAACTGGGATGTATTAGGTTCTGTAAAAAAAATCAAGGGTACAATGTACAACTTACCAAGGAGCTTTCCATGAAATTTAATTTGCTGGAGGCTAAGGTTCAAGAGCTCACCATCAGAGTTTCAGATGTCAAAATATCATCTACAACAAATATTCCCCTTCAGGGAGAGAAATGGTTCAAGGGCATGCCTCTTGATATTTTCCATTATAAATTTTTTTGAAGTCTAAGTATAGAGATAAGGAGCATGGGTCCATTGTTCCTAAAGAGTATTTACTTTTACATCATAATAATATTTTGCAAGCTATTCAAAGGTATTTTACATGTCAGGGTAGGTTTGAAAGCATTTATCAATACCATTTCAAACTCCTAATGCATTTTACAAGGAAGGGCCCCTTGAGTTTGTCCTTCTATCTATTCAGGAGTCTAAATAATATGGCAGACAAAGTGCAGGGAAAGAAAATCCAAGTGAAACCTAGCCTTTTGGACCATTCTTCTTTAATTGAGTTGTTGATATTGGCGGAGATAAATAAATAAAAATCAATCATGGGACTCATTTGTAGATTCTACAAACCTAGTGACTGACTTATCAACTAGTTCTTTGAGCAAGAAAGAAACACCCTCAATAGTGGTAAAATACATTCAATCACCAACTAAAAGTTTAGATAAGAGGCCTTCAGCTCAGTGAATCACCAACAATTCATGGATGTTCCTAAAACGCTCCTCAGTAGTAGAGCTGCAAAAAGGCTACCCTTGGAGCAGACATGTGAAGCCATGGAAACCATACCAGAAGATGAGGTTGTTGATGATACAATCAAAGATATTACAATTGTAAGACCTGTTGAAGAAGGCCCATTAGGTTATTGAATAATTGTAGTAGGAAAATAGGGAATTAAATAATGTTATTCTAGCAAAGAGAGTTAAACCTAGTGAAGATGAACCATTGGCTAAGCACCAACTTCTGCCAAATCTAAGGGAAAATAAAAGCTAGTAAAAATAATATATTAAAATGGTAGAAGTTCCAGTAGTTAGACTTATCAAATCCTAATCTAGAAAGCTACAAATAGAAGAACAAAAGAGAGTGCAAGAAGAAAATATAGAGATAGATGAGGGGAAGCACACCTTTAAAAGGTTGAGAAATTAATTGAAGAAGGCTCACAATGAGATTCCTTAGCTCAAGCAGAAAGATGAAATGGCTAGGAAACAAATGAGTGATCTTTTGGACATCTATCATTTAGAAATGGAAAATGCCCAATATATGTTGAAGAGATCCCTTACACTACACAGGAAAATGAATAACATATGTAGGAAATATCATTCTATGAGGACAAAATTAACAACCACCAAATAGTAGTTAAAAGAGATGTAGGAGAAAGTTAGATGCAAGTTAGAACTATTGGCTGAGGTAGCCAAAGTTTGAATGCTAGAAAGGGTGAAATATCAGAGTTTTGATTTTTTATTTTTTCTTAGAGTGTGTTTGTTTATGAGGTTGAGGTTAAAGATGATAATTTTTGCATAATATCCCTCTTGCGAACATATTTAGTCCAAAGTTATTAAATCACTTTTGAAGGAGTATTATGGTTAGGGTTTTTTGGTGTGGAGATGAATGTTTGTATTTTTGGAGGCTTGAAAGGGCTATGTAGCATGATCATTACAGTGTCAATATCATCACCAACATGTGAAAATTCTCCATACATCTTAATGTCACTCAAACCATGAAAACAGATGGCACCACACTTTTTCAATGGGTGCTGCATTTTTTACTCTCGAGGAAATTTTCGAAGTTGGAGGCTCATTGTGGTGAAAGAAATATTCTAAGGGGGTAATTTTCCATTTATAGGATTGTTCACACATTCTGAATTCATTATGAAGCTCAGGGATTGACTGAAGGTGTCTCAACCATGGAGCGATGTGTTTCCTTATTATGTTTTTATTTTCCTGGAGAATTAGGAGGTTATGTAGCATCAACAATGCGCTTTTTCACAGCTAATTTTTTTATTGAGTTACCTATGTCAAAATCTGCTGTAATTTGTTTTTTATGGTATTAGTAATTGTGATAAAGCATATAATGACTCATAGGATTTATTTGGGTTGAGAATTTAATGTAAGAATTCTTAGAAAATATCTAGTTAAGGAGTCTCTAGTTTTCATAAATTAGTTATATTTTCATTGCTTAATTTAGAAACATAAATCCAAATGAGGAATTTGGTTCCTAGAGGTGAATAAAATTGTATTATACTATTTATGATATTACTGTAATGAAGCAAATAGTTATTCAGGTTTTGGAGAAAGGGTGTTGTGCCCTACACTTATTTTGTCATATTTTACAATGAATGAAGGCAATGGTGGAATTTACAGGGATTCTTGTATTAGTCTACATTGGAGATGTGATTTATTTATTTTTAAGTTATCTTTTATAACAATCATGCTTTGAAATATATCCTCTTATTTATTTAAAAAAAATATTGATTTAGAATTCACTCCAAATAGTGCTTTGTTTCAGTTTGCTAGACATCTACATTTTCTGCTAAAATGATAGTTAGAATTCATCTTTGTGTTTGATGCTCTATTTTTCATTTTCCATTTCTCTTCCACTCACCCTCCTATAACAAATTTAGACTAAAAAAACCCAAACTTAATACCTACCTTTCCCCTTAAGAAGCACCATTTTCTCTTCATTTCATCACTATAAACATAATTAGGTAGACATGACTCCATGCCCAATGGATCTATCTCATTTCCTACCAGTAAATATTTGAAAATTTATACCCTACTGAGCATCATACCTAACCTAATATCTGAGTAATTGAACATTCTAGATAGAGAGAGCCCTATCTAAATCTAGAAGGCCTAGATTATAACTTATAAGTGGCTTTTTGGTTACCTCTGAGTTTCTCTCCTCAACCTAGGGAAATTACGTAGTGCTAAAATTTTGGCATTGTTACGAGGGTTCGCAATATTTTCCCTAGAAAGAATGTACAAATAGAGAAAATATATTGTTCCTGAGGGTGAAGAAGAACTACAAACCAACAGGATCAATATTTACCTAAATGGTAGTTATTTTAAGATCAGGTGAAATTAATTTTTTGTAAGAAAAATTGACTTCTAGGAAAGTATATAGTAGACATCATCGAGATCGTAACCCACCTAATGTTTTGGAATGTCAAAGGAAATTGTTTCGAAAGAAGAAGCCTACAAAAGGAACCAAGATCATTGTCATAGAAAGATCTTTGTCCCTTCCTAAAAAACTCGAGTTACAAGACTACATCCAATTTGATTTGAGGTTGGAAAAAAGCCTTTTTAGATTCAAATCAAAAGGTAGATTGGTAGACACATTTTTTGATCAGCCAAATTTGTAATATTCAAATTATGAAAAGGACGGTGTATTAGAAGTAGATAAAGTTATCTAGACTCAATTCCTTAAGCTTGAAAATCTTGTCTATAAACTTCAAGAAGCTTACTCTAAATCCTCCAAATTATTCCATTATGTCCCAACTGTCTCTCTCCCACCATTTTCTTCTCCATTGAACATTCCAGTAATTTTTTCTGCTATCGTATAGATTATTTTTACTCCTCCCACATTAGCTAATAAAATATAAAACCTTTTACCTCCTTCCTCTTCACTTGAGATTCCACAAACCTAGAGTATTTCATCTCATTTAGTCATGGTTTCTTGTTATGTACCATTGAATTTGTAGTCCCCACTCCATGATTTTCCACTAAACTATGGTCAAATATTGCCTCAGTTTGATGGTACAAGGGTTTTGACATCACAACAACATGTTAACAAAAATAAATTATTTTATATATTTAGAAGAAGTCAACCATGAGGCCACCAATAGAGGGATTTTTTCTCAAACCTTTCATGCAGAAATCAATAAATGGTTCAGACATTTTCTAGTTACAAGTATTTACAATTTCCAGCAAAAGCTTTCTTGCCAGGTGAGAAGTAAAAAGAACCCTCTTCAAATATTGGCTTAGTATGACAATTTGAGAAGAACACCAGGTGAATCAGTTTAGCATTTTTCATCGAGATTCAAAAATTCAATACCATCTGAAATAAAGCTCCCTCTACAATTGGCTTAGCTTCACTACCTTGATGGTTTTGATGAAGAACTTGCATATTAGTTTATGGAAATAAATCCAACTACTTTGGAAGATATGGATAAAAATAGAGTTGGAGTAGAGGCCAATTTGTTGAACAAGAATGCCAAACTGAAGATTGAAAAATTAGGAGCTAAAGAGGAGGCTTGATCTTCATACAACAATTTGGAGGTCATGGTGAAAACACTAGAGACGTTGGTGTAGAACTTGACCCTAGATGAGAAAGATGATGGTAGAGGCTAGCAAGATCTTCCTTAAGTAAGAAATCAAAACTTTCGGTGGCCCCAAGTGTAGATAAAGAAAAGAGAGTAGAGAAACCAATGAGATCAGCAACATATTAGCCATCCTTTTCAACACAATTATGTTGAAGATGAGGAGATAGAAGAAGATCAATATGAGATTCACTATTTTAGTGAAAAAGGGGATAATGTATTTTTGAAAAAGGAGGAATAATACATGTTTTTTGAGCCATAGGAATATGTCATGCATATAGAATGAAATGATTATAATATGGAGTAAAACAATTCCATCATGGAGGTACAAAGATAGTGCAATTTGAGAAATAGAAAGGTCCCAATAAATCCCCCCAAGAAATCTCAAGTTCATGCACCTTCCTCTAACCAAAAGAAGGTTGATCTTCCAAAGGAGATTCCTCAAAAGAAATATGTGACCACAAAAAACATGGAAAGAAGCCAATAATCTTTTAGTTTGGAAAATGAGATATCAAAAATCAAAATTTACATTCCTTTCAATGAATTTATTAAGAATGATGTGTATAAGAATTAAATTGTTAGAGCATTGAAGGTAGGAGAAGTGCCAGACATTGTCAATGTAAATGATGATCATCTGAAATTGCTTTATGGCCCAAAAGATGATGAAGATTCTCAAGATGGAGATGTTCCACCTTTTAATTTCAGTTTGAATGTGCATGATTTGATTCTAAATAATGCAATGTTAGATTTAGGTGCATCAC
Organism: Pinus taeda; assembly: GCA_000404065.3. Classification (NCBI taxonomy): domain Eukaryota; kingdom Viridiplantae; phylum Streptophyta; class Pinopsida; order Pinales; family Pinaceae; genus Pinus; species Pinus taeda. Next base: position 61,618 of record APFE030294254.1, on the reverse strand, counting down.
ACAACTTAATTATGAAGGTTGTCCTGGAAAATATTGGTTTAGATATTGCAAGGCCTTACAGACATATTTTCTTGTTCGATTCAAGTAAGGTAAAATTCTTGGGTTTGATCAAGGATTTGGTTTTATCTGTCACTCAAATCTGAGTAAAGAGTTTAGTAATGGACATAGTTGTGGCTGAAATTCATCAAAAGTTTGGTATGTTGGTATCAAGATCATGGTCTGCGCAATTGAAGGGAACTCTACAGATGGAAATGTCATATGTGACAATTCTCATTTTTGGAAAAACATGGAGATTTTACCAAGAAACATTGTGTTGTGGCCACCAACAACCCCCCTCCTTCTTTAGTATTAGTAATAACATAAAACAAGTGGGGACCCATAGTAAAAAATTCATTCTTTTTTTGTATTATACTACTTAAAAATATATCGCATCACGAGAAGAGGGTAGAACATTTCTTTATGAGCACAATAAAAACTGCGAAAAAGCGACGTGAAATTCATCGCATCACATACATTAAGAAGCACCCGTAAATGAAGATCTTAAGAAATCTCTGATGGCCGATATGTGACATCGCATAAACAACACACAATGATTTAACACGATCTGTGATCTTGCGATAAACACAATGCTGCGATGCTACGATGCTGCGATGCTACAATCTGCGATCTGTGATCTCACAATCTTGAAAAAATGTGATAAAACGATAACATAATGTAAGTTGCAGAAATCACCCATCGCAAATTTTCCTCGGCTCAACATTCAAGAAAAGCTGTCAGTAAACCAAAAAATTGGATGCGCACCTTAAAGAAAATTAATGAATGTACGCCAAAGTGTTAATGAAGGACAGTTTTGTGTTTGTCGAAGAGTCAGTTCACAATGGGTGGCATTATTTTATACATTCGTAGAGCTTAGAGCTTTCGCTTCAATATTTATTGTCATTACTCTTTTCCTTTGCGTGAATTGCAGGAATGAAAAACAAGAAACATCTAAAGAAAAAGGGAAAGCGTCAATGCCCAGAGACAGAGAAGAGATGCCCTCATAAACAGATACCGCATGCAACAGAACCACAGATTCCAGAGTATTTCTAAACAGATGCTGACATCAGTAGCCGACTCAACACTCAGGGTCAAAAGCTCACAAAAGCAACATGTTTAAAAAAAATTCTGAAGCTTATACCCGGTAAAGGAAAAGGCGCTAAAGGCGAAAAACGCACTAGAAAGGCCCAGATCAAAGAATGGAGGCAATTTTCGATGCAAGGTCCCTAACTTGCTTAGTCATTCGCAAGTCCAGAAATCAAGATAGAAAAAGAAGAAGCAATTTGAGGGAAATTTTGATCACTACCAAGTATATATGCAGTTAATTCACCCAGCCAGAGGGTGATTCTCAAAAATATCTTCTAGTCTACTAAAAAATGGTGCCAGCGCTTGGCATTTCTATTTTCTTAACTCAAAAAAAAGCGGAAGTCAACCAGCCGACTCTTCCCAGGCAAATGTTGAATGCTTGCAACATTAAGGAGCAAAAGTAGAAATAGTTATGAATTAGATTTGAATTTTTAGAAATAAGTTTGCCTAGAAAAAGGGCGGTCATTTAAATCATATCCTTAATTTATGTAATTAAGTTATTTAGTTAGCAGTATTTAAACCCTTCTCACGCATTTAGAGAAGGGTCCAGGAATTTGTCAAAAACTTATCCTCAGAACATGCACTTTTGCACCCTCAGAGGAGGTTTTGATGAATGAAAGGATCAAGATTTATTGATGTTTGCATTTGATATTTGCTGCTGATGTTGCACTTCTGTACTCTTAGTAGATATTAGAACAAGGAGAGATAAATCATTGTTGCTTGAAGCATATGAGTAGGACTAGTCATAAATGGTACTTTTATCTCTTGAATATTTCTGCTTATATTCTTAAAGCAATATACAATTTTTAGTTGCTTATATGTTATTACATGAATTTTTGTGTTTCCATTTGGCACTTTTGTACGGTGGAGCCATTTATTTATGTTTAATGTGTGAGTAACTTATTATACGATATGTTGTTCACAACTATTTTGCCTAACTTCTTATGCCAAGTGGTTCATCATAAATGATTTCCATTCTTATAATCGCTGAATGATCATTATTACCAGTTATTATTTGAAATCTCTTTAGATTGCATAATAGAAGAATTACATCCCAGGTTAGCATAGATTAGATGTGTTGTTTTAATTAGATTATAATAGCATAGAGTTAGATTAAAGTAGTTTAGATAGGAAATTTTAGATCTGCAACATCCGATCTCACACACACACACACCCTTAGATTGGGAAACTCGTCCCATTATCCCCTGTTGGACCTGCTATACCAAACAGATAAGGAGCTATCAACCAAGGTCCGGATCGAGCGGTTATCCCCCTTGTTGTCGACCCGATTTTCGGGGCTTCAACATATTTGGTGCTAGAAGGAGGGCCTAAACTATGAATGGCTCCTAAATCAAAATCTAAATACCATTCTGAGAGTAAATTGCCCTCATCATCTCCCCTGACTTCCCAAGTACGTTTGAATCCAGAGTCAAAATTCGCTCGATTATCAACCACTGCTACACACCCTAATATTTCAGACCAATATACCATTGAACCTCCTGAAGTTGAATCTGTGATTCACAAACTTCAGGGATTTTTCGTTTCTCTTCAGAGGCCTGATAAATATCAAAGTAGTGTGACTTCGCAGTACAATCCTGCTCAACCCCTAACCAGGTTAAAGAGTGAAAAATTTGGTATTAAGCCAATTGAGTTGCCTCTTCCCACCAGGAAATGAGCGAGGAAATTACCGCAAGAGTCTGACAGTGAGACTCTTTCGTCCACATCATCCATTTCAACTACCCCACCGCGAAGTCAACCACCCAAACCTCCATTCAAAACCATCATCCATCCGTCTACCAGAACTCCCACAACCCCTATTCAATCATTTATGATCATAGTATCCTTATCTTCCCAGCCACAGGGATCATCTTCCACACTTTCCTCTACTAGCAGCTCAACGATGGCCCAGTCTCCATTGAACAACCCTGGAGCAGTTTTAATGCCTGCCCTACTGAGTCCAATACTGGCACATCCTGAGAAATGGCTGCCCAAATTCAATCCAGAAGCAGGCATGCTAGCAGAAGAACACATAAATAGTTTCATGCTTTCTATCAATCTCAACGGAGTTACTAATGAAGACGACGTTTTTTGGCTTTTTCCCTATACACTGCAAGGGACAGCCGGGTCATGGTACTTTTCACTACCCTCCGGGTCTATCAAAATTTGGGATATCTTCGAGAATCAATTCCTTCCCAAGTTTGGTGATGACAGATCAACGACAACGTTAATCAATGACCTATCCAATCTTAAAGTTGAAGCTAAAAAGCCTATCAAAGATTTCAATTTACAGTTCAATATAATTCTCAACAAAATTCCCACTACTTCCCAACCCAGCGAAGAAGTATGATGTGAATGGTATATTACTGCTTTACCATCAAACACAACAATCTTCGTGGATAGAGCAAATAAAACAACCTTAGTTGAAAACATGACAGAGGCGATAACAGTAGAGAAACGCGTAATAGCCCTGGAAAAGAGATCCGCGATAGAGGAACGCAAATCTAAAAAAGTCACCTTCAAAGAAGAATCCAAAAAGAAACAAGCAAAAGACCATTTCGATTTGGAAGGATTGCAGAAAGTTTTGAAGACCATGTCGAATGAGATGGTTGACATAAAAAAACAAGTAGCAGAAGCTTCTTCAAAAAAGGCCTACAGAGCTTTTAAAAGAGGTCCTTCGACGGATGCAAAACCACCCAATGCCATTTCAAATGCTGAATCTGAGGAAGAGGAAGAAGAAGAAAGTGCCACTGAAGGGCAGACTGATGACGAAGAAGTTGTGGAATTACAAGGAATGTGGGATTTCATCCTCCCACAAGAAGAAGATCAAGAAGTATTTCGAGTTAGCACACGAAGCAAAAATCAGCTTGATCCTCCCCAAACTACCTCTAAGCAGAAGAGCGCAAGTCCTGCAACAAAAGATAAAGTCACAACAAAGAAAACGACCACTAAAGCGACCCAATCTAGCCCAATTCAAGCAGATCAAACAACTCCATCAAAAACAATGATAGTGTCGGATGAAATGGAGTACAATATCATTGATGACATGAAAAAGACTAGGGATAATATTACCCTTTACGAATTGAGCAAATTGAAACATCAACAGAAGATAATGATGAAAGAAATACATGTCGTGCCTATTTCATCTTTGCCTACCGCTGTGCTCTCTCAAGCTTCCCACAACATGGGAGAACCTCCAACTAGCGCGATCAATAAGATTGATCCAAATGACATCGCCTTAATTGGAGGAAGATTAAGATCTCACACTCCCCCGTTTCTTCTCACTTATGAAATTTTCAACAAAAATGTGCACAATTGTTTGGTAGATTCCGGTGCTTCATCGAATATTTTACCCAGATCAATATGTGCCAAGTTAAATGTTCAACCACAAAAATTTGCAGTGTGCATAGTTCAACTTGATCGATCTCAAGTCGAAGTGATTGGTGAACTTAATCAAGTAACCATAAGATTGTCATCCAACCCGAAGATATGTCAGGTTATTGACATTCTAGTGGCTGATATCCCATAATTCTATGGCCTAATTCTTAGCAGATATTGGTCCGAAAAACTCCATGGATACTTCGCAACCGACTGGTCGCACATGTGGTTACCCTACAACGGTAAACCAAATCAAATAAAGGTTGAACGAGAGTTACACCAGAAGTACATATTAACGGAATTAGAGGGAGAAAATGAAACAGTAGCGTATAACAACAGTATCATAAGCAATTACTTGGTAGATTCTTTTCTCGGCAATTTCAATGCTCACACATCACCCTACTTGGAAAATTCAGTTTTGTCCCAAGTCGAAATTTTTCCCAAACTGATAGTTCAAAGTGTGTTAATTTTTTAGATAAACCTGTGAATACATCTTTGTTTTGGAAATTATATTTTGATGGCTCTAAATCTAAGGAAGGAGCAGGAGCAGGATGCGTTCTGATTAGTCCAGAAGGAAATAAGACCATGCTTACGTGAAAACTCGAATTCGATTGCACAAATAATACAGCAGAATAAAAGGCCTTGGTGCAAGGCCTGTACAAAGCAATCGGGTTGAACGTCAAGTATCTTCAAGTCTTCGGAGACTCTGAGATTCTCGTCAAACAGGTACGTAACACTATACATTGCTTATCAGGTCATTTAAAACACTATCAATCTTTAGTACAAGATATGACTGAGCATTTCATAGCATTTAATATTTCTTCAATCCCAAGACTCCAAAACATGAGTGCAGACCTTTTGGCTAACGTAGCCTCTAAGCTTATTCCCTCCGAAGATTTTAGTCCATATAGATTCTCAATAGAATTAATCTTTAGACCGTCCATCCCTGACAACATTACAAATTGGAGAGTATTCAATGAAGATCCTGATATTGTAAATTTCCTCACTTCTGAAGGATCCTACTCCAATCCAATAATTGACGAAGACCATCACGATCGACACATACAGCAAAATAGCACTGATAATGCTATACCTAATCGGTGGTTAAGTTAGAAGACTTATACGATTTGAAAAATCAATTTAAAAGGTCTACCAATTCAAAGCTCTATAGTCCAACTCTGAACTATGAATTAGTAAACCTAGGAACTGATGATAAACCACAAAACATTAACCTAGGCCTTGGCCTAGTCCCTGAAGAAAAAATAGCGTATATTCGTCTTTTGAGACAATATAAAAATGTTTTTTCCTAGAATTATGATGAACTGAAGACATATGACACTTCTATCATTCAACATACTATTCCTATGATCAATAACGAAAAACCTGTCCAACAGAAACTGAGAAAGATCCACCCCAATTTAGAAAATCAGATAAAAACTGAGCTAAATAAGTTATTAAAAGCCAGAATAATTTTCCTCGTCAGACATTCCAAATGGGTCTCCAATATGGTACCTGTTAGAAAAAAAAATGGAGATATTAGAATCTGTATCGATTTTTGGAATCTTAACAAAGCCTGTCAAAAGGACAATTTTGCTCTTCCACCTATGGAACAAATACTACAGGCAGTAGCAGGCTCAGAACTGATGACTTTCTTGGATGGATTTTCAGGATATAATCAAGTGCTGGTACATCCCGATGATCAGTTGAAAACCACATTTAGAACTAAATGGGGCACATACGCATATCGGAAGATGCCATTTGATTTGATTAATGCTAGCGCTACATTTCAGAGAGCCATGGACATCGCATTCAAGCGTTTAGTCAATAAGTTTGTAGTAATTTATTTGGATGATATAACAGTGTACTCCAAGAAGCGAAGCGACCATCTCAAAGACTTAAAACAAACCTTTCAACGATGTTTAAGGTATGGAATTTCACTTAACCCAAAGAAATCTTTTTCGCATTAAGTGAAGGAAAACTTCTAGGATTAATAGTGTCAAAATCTAGTATTCACATTGATCTTGACAGAATCAAAGAAATTTCTGAAATATCCCTACCTCATAATAAAAAGGCCATGCAATCTTTCCTTGGTCAAATCAATTTTGTAAAGAGATTTGTCCCAGATTTTTCACGAATTTTGTCTCCTTTGCAAAACATGATTAAAAAGAATTCAAATTTTAAATGGGGTCAAGATGAACATGAAGCATTCAACTTAATCAAACAAGCTATTATTAATGCTCCATCTTTAGCAACCCCGAATTTTTCATAATCTTTTATTTTATACACATTTGCCTCAGAGAAATCATATGCCGCGATTCTAACTCAAGCAAATCAAGAAAAAGCGGAAGCCCCAATTACATTTTTTAGCTCAAATTTACAAGGTGCTGAACTCAATTACTTAGGCGTGGAGAAACAGGCCTATGTTGTTTTCAAAGAAATCAAATATTTCAAACATTTCTTACTTAAAACCCATACTAAGATCATAGTACCGTTTCCAGGGGTAAGAAATCTTCTAGTACAGAAGGATGTGGGTGAGAAAAGGGCCAATTGGATCACTACTTTACAGGAATATGACCTTGAAATCAAACCAACAAACATTGTAAGAGGTCAAGGCTTCTGCAAAATGTTGGCTGGAGCATCACAAATTTCTGAAATTTCATCTGAAGAGGTACAAATGTGTGAGGTAAGCCTAAATGATACAGAATCATTGTATGCTGACATCATTTATTATCTCAAGAACGGGTATGCTCCATCACACCTGGATCACATTAAGAAAAGAGCTCTGAGATTGAAAGATAAACAATATCAGCTCATAAATGATATTCTTTTTAGAAAGAATTATGATTCTGTTCTTCTTAGATGTCTTGAAAAAACTGAAGCTGAAAAAGTTTTGCAGGAACCCCATGACGGACCAGCAGGCGGACACTATGCTGGAGACGCTACTGCACATAAAATATTACGTGCAGGATATTACTGGCCTACGCTGTTCAAAGACTCACACAGTTACGTGAGGAAATGTCAAGTCTGCCAAACTACTGCTGGAAGACAAAAGAAACCGTCCCTCCCACTATAGCCGGTAAACATTGAGCAACCGTTCACTCAGTGGGGCTTGGACATAATAGGTGAGATCGTTCCTCACTCTTCTAAGTAGCATAGATACGTCCTCACGGCAACAGATTATTTTACTAAATGGGTAGAAGCGGTTCCTCTCAAGACAGCCAATTCTGAAAGTATTATTGAATTCATAGATCAATTTATAATCACTAGGTTTGGATTGCCATCGGCTTTAATGTTTGATAATGGATCATACTTTTCTGGAAATGCAATGACTGAATTTGCACTTAAAAGAGGGCTCAAACTAAAATATTCGGCCAATTACTATCTGCAAGGTAATGGGTTAGCTGAGTCGACAAATAAAAACCTAATCAGGATTATTAAAAGAACAGTTGACCAGAAACAAAAGAATTGGCATAAAGCTTTGGTAAATGCTTTATGGGCAGATAGAATAACAAAAAAAGCTTCGATCGGCACTTCTCCCTTTAATTTAGTTTATGGGAAAGAAGTGGTTCTTCCAACTCACTTAGTCATTCCCTCTTTGTCTTTAATACAATACATTGATGAAGTACCTACTTCCTCCATACAAATAAGACAAATGGAAATAATTAAATTAGAAGAACAATGAGAACAAGCTAAGAAAACCCATGCTCATCATCAAGTGCTAATAAAATCCTCTTTTGATTCAAGCATAATGACCAGAAAAAATTTTCAAATGGGAGATTTAGTTTTAAAATGGGATAAGGCACATGAAGAAAAAGGCAAACATACGAAATTTCAAAAGATGTGGCTTGGTCCTTTTTAGATTGTTTAAGTCATAGGTCCATCAACATTTGTCTTACAGGATTTAGCAGGTGGAAGGGATCATTTGCCTATTAATGGACAAATCCTTAAAATATATTTTCCATAGAAGATTATTCTTCTATTTTGTAGAATAGTTTTTCTTTTCTTTTTAATAAATAAAAACAGTTGTAAATGGTTACTATAGGTATTCACGGAAAAGACATCAATTCTCTTTAAGATTTTGAGCTTTCCACTTGTATAAATGGCAAAAAAAAAAATAGAATATGATCTTTATTATTGACAGATACAGTTAAAAGCTTTAGCCTAGATATGATACTAGTTTCAACTTCAAAAAAATTGACGAAAGCTACCTTTAGCAAAGAAATTGTTTTATATCAGCACAATGAAAGGTATCAATAACAAAATAAAGATTCTCTGTAAAACAACTGTTTTCAAACTCTATTATTGTCATCCAGAGCTTTCTTAAGGAAAACAATGACTTCCTCCCTGATTAAAGAAAAATCGCAGCATTCAGAGGAACAATCCAAGAAACACTATATCTTAAAGAATAAGAGGTCTCATCACGAGCCGGCTTATCATGATCACAGATATTATAACTTGCTGACTTTGCCAAGACTGTCCATCAAAACAGGGCAATGACTCAAGATTGTTAAAATCAAAAGACAAGGGGTCTCATCACGAGCCAGCTTGTTCAGCAAGAGTGTAAATCAAGTGAATGACTGTGTCATAATTTGGCTACCAAACCAAGACATTGTTCTTTAAGAATTAAAAAGAAAATGAAAGAAAAAGTGTCAATGTGGGTTGTTCTTTGAAAGTTGTAGATCACCTTAACCAGGATAAAGGATCATTGTTGGGTAACAGGGAACCCTGTCGAGGCTATGGACGCCTACTGGCAGCAGAGGCTCTACCTACGACAAACGAGCATATTTTAAAAACTGGCACACAGAGAAAACTTTATTTTATCTTTACAAGACCAAGTAATGGCTAATGTAAATATAAGGACAAGCCTAAGGAAGAAAACAAATTAGAATAAAAAGAGGTTGAAACAAAATGTCATTGATAAGATAAGGCATAATGTACTCCATCTGTCCATAACAAAATTTAGATCTATGAAAATTTTTCTGTTTTGGAAGTTAAGATTCAATAAGAAAAGCAGAGATCACTGGTTCCTACAAGTGAATCGCCATTGTTGTGTCCACCAACAACCCCCCTCCTTCTTTAGTATTAGCAATAACATAAAACAAGTGGGGACCCTTAGTAAAAAATTCAAAAAAAAATTGTATTATACTCCTTAAAAATATATCGCATCGCGAGAAGAGAGTAGAACATTTCTTTATGAGCACAATAAAAACTGCAAAAAAGCGACGCGAAATTCATCGCATCGCATACATTAAGAAGCGCCCATAAATGAAGATCTTAAGCTCCGATGGCTGATATACAACATCGCATGTCGCAACATCACATAAGCAGCACACAATGATTTAACACGATCTGCGATCTTGCGATAAATGCGATGCTACAATGCTGTGATGCTACAATCTGCGATCTGCGATATCACAATCTTAACAAAATGCGATAACGCGATAACGTAATGCAAGTTGCAGAAATCGCCCATCACAAATTTTCCTCGGCTCAACATTCAAGAAAAGTTGTCAGTAAACCAAAAAATTGGATGCGCACCTTAAAGAAAATTAATGAATGTACGCCAAAGTGTTAATGAAGGATAGTTTTGTGTTTGTCGAAGAGTCAGTTCACAATGGGTGGCATTATTTTATACATTCGTAGAGCTTAGAGCTTTCGCGTCAATATTTATTGTCATTACTCTTTTCCTTTGTGTGAACTGCAGGAATGAAAAACAGGAAATAGCTAAAGAAAAAGGGAAAGCGTCAACGCTCAGAGACAGAGAAGAGATGCCCTCATAAACGGATACCGCATGCAACAGAATCGCAGATTCCAGAGCATTTTTGAACCAATGCTGACATCAATAGCCGACTCAACACTCAGGGTCAAAAGCTCACAAAAGCAGCATGTTTACAAAAAATCCTGAAGCTTATACCCGGTAAAGGAAAAGGCGCTAAAGGCGAAAAACGAACCAGAAAGGCCCGGATCAAAGAACGGAGGCAGTTTTCGATGCGCTAAGAAAATTGTTCAGAAAGCAAGGTCCCTAACTTGCTTAGTCACTCTGAAGTTCGGAAATCAAGATAGCAAAGGCAGAAGCAATTTGAGGGAAATTTTGGTCATTACCAAGTATATACGCAATTAATTCACCTAGCCAAAAGATGATTCAAAAAAATATCTTCTAGTTTACTAAAAAATGGTGCCAGCGCTTGCCATTTCTGTTTGCTTAACTCAAACAAAAGCAGAAGGAAACCAACCGACTCTTCCTAGGCAAATATTGAATGCTTGCAACATTAAGGAGCAAAAGCAGAAATAGTTAGGAATTAGATTCGATTTTTTAGAAATAAGTTTGCTTAGGAAAAGGGCGGTCATTTAAACCATATCCTAAATTTATGTAATTAAGTTATTTAGTCAGCAGTGTTTAAACCCTTCTCATGCATTTAGAGAAGGGTCCAGAAATTTGTCAAAAAATTTTCCTCAGAACATGCACTTTTGCACCCTTAGAGGAGGTTTTGATGAATGAACGGACCAAGATTTATTGATGTTTGTATTTGGTATCTGCTACTGATGTTGCACTTCTATACTCTTAGTAGATATCAGAACAAGGAGAGATAAATCATTGTTTCTTGAAGCTTATGAGTAGGACCAGTCATAAATGGTACTTTTATCTCTTGACCATTTATGCTTATATTCTTAAAGCAATATGCAGTTTTCAGTTGTTTATATGTTATTACATGAATGTTTGTGTTACCATTTCGCACTTTTGTACGATGGAGCCATTTATTTATGTTTAATGTGTGAATAACTTATTATGCGATATGTTGTTCACAACTGTTTTGCCTAACTTTTTATGCAAAGTGGTTCATCTTAATTGATTTCCATTCTTATAATCGCTGAATGATATTTATTACCAGTTATTATTTGAAATCTCTTTAGATCGCATAATAGAAGAATTACATCCCAGGTTAGCATAGATTAGATGTGTTGTTTTCATTAGATTACAATAGCATATAGTTAGATTAAAGTAGCTTAGATAGGAATTTTTAGATCAGCAACATCCAATTCTGCACACGCACACCCTTAGATTGGGAAACTGGTCCCATTATCCCCAGTTGGACCCGCTATACCAAACGGATAAGGAGCTGCCAACTAAGGTCTGGAACGCGCAGGTATCCCCCTTGTTGTCGACCCAATTTTCTGGGCTTCAACAGGTCCATATAAATAGAGAGATAGGTAGGGTTAGGCTATACACTAAGGAATTTTTATCCCACCTGAGCTTGATAACCCCTGTTCACTAACCTCAACTACAAGGAAGCTGTAGATACCATATATTTGATAAATTTGTGGTATAAGTCAATTAACTTCATTATGAACACTAAAATCCTAGAATCAAACTCTCGTGTTAAAATAAGCCTTTACACAATAAGTCAACCATCTACTAATTTTTATACCTATCCCACTCCATCATACACTACCACACTCCTAATTTAGGTGCTAGCTACTCCTACTACAACCTAATCACAATGATTTGTGATTATGATGACAATTTAAGTACATAAGTGTCTAATTTCCATGATGGAACGTATGAATTGTCCTCCCAAAATTATCTGTCAATTAGTATAGCCTTAAATGGGCTAGCACTAGTCTATCTCATCATCTCAAAATGACTCGGCAGATGAAAAATTAAAATTTATGTCATCATCACTTCACACATTTCATAAATGACCCTTTCTACAGATTATATGCATGAATTTATGGAAGGTGATCCCCTCTACCTATCCTATGATTGATTGTGACAGTAAGTGAATAAAGGAAAATTGATGAATCTTTGTTGATAAGATCCCCTACTTATAAATTGTACTTTGTTCACATGTTCTCACAATCAACCATAGGCTAGGTAGAGGGAGTGGCCTATCATAAATTCATGCATATAACATGTAGAAGGGGTCATCTATGAGACAATGTGAATTAATGATGACAGACATGGTAAATTTTCATCTGTCGGGTCATTTTTAGATAATGATGACCAACTAGTGCTATACCATTCAAGGTTATATTTATTGATGCGCAGTGTGTGGAGGAAAAGTCATACATCCCATCATCAACATTACACTCATATGTACTTAAATTGTCATCTTAATCACAAACTGTTGTGAATTAACAACTAATATATGTTAGAATTTTGCTAGACTAACATAGATTAGAAAATGCAACTAATATATAGATAAGTTACAATAAATATAGTAGAAAATATAGCAGTGAATCCAACTGTGTTGACTAGTGCATGAGGTAAAGAAAACTCTAATGTTATTTTTATTAATGAATAATAACAAAAATGTCAATTTAACATTTTTTTTCTTGTTACAGTTCATGATCCACCCCTCTTGTGGTAGCCTCAACAATGTCATGAGTACATGGCCAGGCCATCAAAAATAAAGAAAAATAAAAACAAATGATTGTAATAGTTATATTACCAGAAACATCACGTACCATATTATGAAACATATTTTTGATGATTAAATATTTTGAGATGAAGAATTTTGTGTCTATGATTAATGAATGAATGTTATATGTTAATGAATAATTTCTATATGTCTCTTTATGTACATGACCTTGTTTCGTATTTTGTAAACATAATTTTTTATGATGAAATTTATTAAGATGAAATAATTTGTGGATTTACAAATGAATGAATGTTTGTTATTTGTTTTTTTATGTATCTTAATATCTTTCTTTCAACTATTTCCTATATAGTAGATAGATTGGGTACTGTGGAATTGAGAGTGATGTGAGGGTGAGAGGGGCCATGAGAGTTTCCACCTTCATTTGTTTGGCCTTGTTCAGTAGAGAATAAATTAGGATTTAAATAATCTTGGAGAAAAACATCCTCAATCCAACAAAGCAACAACAAATTCAATGTTTATTTCATTGTTGCTTCGTCGAGTGAAGGGATGTTTTCTCCAAGATTAAATTACTCCAAGAATTTATTCTCTAAACCAAGAGGAGCTCATTCAGATATTCATGCATGCAACTCCTTTTAATTATTATTTATTCATGTAATTGGATTCAATCTTTGGTCAAATTTAATCTAATTTTGCCTCATTTGTCTCATGAATATGTGTAGGACAACTAGTTTCAATTCGGATGTTGATGTGGAACAATGATCTAAATAAAATAGCTCAAAATGGTTAGGGTTTAGGTGAGACACCATTTTTTTTTAATATTTGTGTTGTATGTCTTGGCTGAGTGGGAGTTATATAAAATTTTATAAGAAGTAGCAAATTTTCCATGAAAAAAAAATCATGCAGTATTTTTCATTCTTTGATGATTATGTTTGTATTTGAGTGAAAGACCATAAACTGTCATTTTTCATGCAGGGAAATAAGAGAAAATCTTACTCTATTTATTGGGCATAAGGAATAGGTATGATTTTTATATTATTTTGTTAATTACTTATCACACCTAACTTCTCCTCCTTCCCTTGTTTTGCAGGTAATTTCAGTCACATATCTGGATTTGAAAGATTAACTAGGGTTGGAGTCTTATACGCAAAAAAAACTCATCGAAGTGCTCCTCAACTTTAGCCCACCAAGCACTTGGTGCATGATTTATTTTTATGTTGCGTTTGATTTCAAGCAATTTTTCATTTCTACATTGCAAATCTTCCAAGACCATATCTCTTGAGAAAAACTAGGGAAAACAGAATTAGGGTTTTGTTTATAATGTTTTCTCTTGTTATATTGGCAATTCTTGTGATATATGTTAGTTCACCATCATCATTATTATTTTGTGTTCATCATTGAGACAATGCCAATAAAGAAGATCACAATGTAAACAAGAACATCGGAAGTAGGCTCCAAGCCAAGGAAAAACCCCTCCACAGGGGAAAAACCCAAAAAAAATTCTTCGTATAGAAATTCGAGGAAGACTTCCAAGACCTTTGAACAAGAAAACTCACCAAATTATAGGCCAACCACCTAAACAATAATGCCTCTCTATAACTTGGTTTTTTTCTCTTCTCTAACTCGAAATATGAATAGAGATAACTTTCTTCCCATACGTATGAGCTTGCCAAACAAATAATTGATGCACAAACCAAACAATTATACCCTCTTTCTTTCCTTCATATCCTTCACCTCTTTCTCGCTATGAATTTGCCACAGACTTCTTGAAGAGATCAAACTACTTGTGTGACTCAAATCAGGTTCAATACCTCTCCTTTGTTGAGGAATATAAGGCATTATGTGAGTTAGATTCTTCAATTTGATTTCTCTTATCTTGACATTTACTTGTGAAATTATATGTTGATTATGTTAGTGTTCATTTCATAAAATAAATTCCATCATGAAGGTCACAAAGACAATAATAAAAAATGTAGGTGCATAGCGAGGGAAAAACACCTATGAAGGGGAAAACCCAGTCAACTCTTTTTCTAGTAGATTAACTCAAGTTGAGACACATTTGACCCTTTGACTAAATAAATAGACTTACTCCAACAACTAGACCATTTCCTCCTGCAATTGTCTCTACAATCATGGTTCTTGGCTCCTTCTATTTCAACTTCAAAATTTCAGCCCTTCTACTTCCGAAATTTTGACCTTCCTGCTTCATAAATATCAGCCTTCCTTCTGCAATAGTCTCATCCCTTTCTGTAATCATTTTACAACAAGGAACTTCGGCCTCCCTGTAATTGTTTCAGAAATTCACATTTTCGGCTTCCTCTCTATAATAGTATTCTAAGATTCTCAGCTTCCTCTCTGTTTTTTGGTCTTGTGATAGTTTATCTTACTTCTTGAATGAATGTTGCACTTATCTCCTTCAAATGGTGAAATAATAGGCTATTTATACTTATTGGTTACTATGCACTTGAGTCGACGTGAACATGTTGACTTGAAATCGACTTGTAGGATTGTAATGAAGGTTGACTTGATTGTCTTCTGCTGATGATGATGATGATAGTGGTTAACATCCACTGAGACCAAATTGGTCTATTAGACCTATAATTTTCTTAGTTTTTAATTGTATGGCTCCTCGTATTTCTTGGAGAGATTGGTGTTGTAGCTTTCTTTTTTTTCTCTATGGTCTTCCAGCTTCCTTTATCTTGCATCTCCTTCATCTCTTCTGGTTCTTGGGACATTGGTGTCTTAGCTTCGCGATCTATTGTGTTTGTCCTTTTGAAGATAGTCAGAGAAGAAGTTTGGTCTAGGAGATATGCTTTGCTGTTAAATGAAGATTTATTTTGTGCAATGTTCGAATCCTCATATCTGTTGATGCTTGAGGGGTTGTCGAGTTCACTTTTTTGTTTTTGGGTGGGGCTTTCTCCCTGCTTGTCTTGAGAGTTATTTCTTTCTTGCCCGATTTCTTGTGATTCAGAGTTTTCTCTAGAGTATTCTTCTTTGATGACAGTGTAGTGTTCATTTTGTGCTCCTTCCCACCATGTAGATCTGTGGTGGTTTTTTCTAGCAAAAATTTTCTGGGAGGCTTTTGGTTAATTTTTGGCTAGATGGCTTGTTTCAAAGCAGGATTGACATCGGAAGAGGACACTTTCATAATCGAGTTTCTAGTTCCACACATAGTCTTTACTCGTTAGATTTCTTTCAGCTAGGAATCCAACGTTGAAGTCCATTTCCACACATATGTGCGCATAGGTGTTTCTAGCATATTTCTCTGTTTCTGGGCACCAGCAATAAAATTTCCCAATTGCATTTCCAATGGCTTTTAGCAAGGAGAGATTCCAGAGATGCAATGGTAGGCTTGGGAATCTCACCCAAACTAGTGTTGAGGTTATGATTGTTGTTGAGGGATCGAATGATGGGTTCCATGGCTTCATGAATAGGCCTGAGTTTTCTCAAAACCAAGGGCCGGAATCTAGAATACATTCTCTGCTTTCAAGATTTTCAAAAACTACTATAAAGAAACCCTTAGCATAGGGGTAAATATTAATTTCATCAGAAATGATAGGCTTCCATACCTTCGAGATCCAATTTTGGAGAGTTGTCAGCCACAACCAAAAACCATTGAATTGGCAGATTTGAGCACTTTCAGAAAACTTCAAAGCCTCATCGAGTGAGGCCTGGACCACTTAGATAGTTGGATCTAAGGCTTCACTAACGATATGGGCAGGAGCTTTCCCTCCAGAATCAGATGGAACTGAGCCAGCAGCTATTTTCGCAAAGTTGGGAGCCATATTTTACTTGCTCGTAGAACCTAGCCACAGAGAAATAAGGCAAAAGATTAGATCTAGATCTAGCTGTAGAAGATTGAATAGAAGATTGGATCTAGAACCCAGCTACAGAGAAATAAGGAAGAAGATTAGATCTAGATCTAGCCGCAGATGATTAGAGCTAGAACCCAGCAGAAGATTAGATCTAGATCTAGCCGCAGAAGATTAGATCTAGAACCCAGCAGAAGATTAGATCTAGAACCCAACCGCAGAGAAATAAGGCTGAATTTTTATTATAGCACCAAGTAAATTGTAACCTCACAATCTAAAAAAGATAGAACTTTTATTATAGCATGATTTTAGCAGCACCAGAGGTTTAGAGCATGACATTCATTTCCTAGATAGAAGCACTCACGATTACTTGCTGTGAAGAGATCTGACATTCGAGGATGTCAATACTATTTTTGGATCCAATTGTATTTTGCTTCTTAATTGTTAAATAGATTCCTCACAGTAATTTGGCTGCCATGGGCAGTGATACAGAAGACGCGAGAGAACATAAGACACAATAATTATGTGATACAAAAGACACGTGAGAATAGAAGATGCAATAATTATGGAGGCTAAATTTGAAGGATGAATGGTAATCCTTTTGGGAGAAGGAATTGATTTGGTAAAGGAAAAATTTAGACACAAACATGTTTTTCCTTTCTTTACCTTAAGGAGCCCAAGAAGGGCCTCTTACAAAAATTATGTTGACTTTGACTCAACAAAAATATTAGAAGCTTACAATGGAGGCTTAACCTATTGACCATTGACCCAAGCATGAAACCCATGCTTTATTAAGTCAATAAAAATAATTTTATTTTCCTTCTTATGACTCCAATAAAATTATGAAGACCGAAACTAGTTACATTCTTCAACATTCCCCCTTAACTAGGGAGGTATTTACAATTTTTACATATAGGTACAAGGATTAACTTAAAATGAAATGATCTACAAAGATAAAGAGTCATACAGTTCCACATCATTTTCGAATTATATACTTGACCAGAGTATCTAACCGAGTGGGACTAAGGTGTGTTCCAAGCTTTAGTCACTATAGGTACCATTAGGATTCCACTCTAACACCAACCTAGGGATCTAGGTGCATATCCAAGGTTAAAGCTCTATGACCAACTCCACCCTCCCAACTTTAAGATCTAGACATCAACACATGGTCCGGCTAGATGTCCTCCCAAGCATCATTCACTCAGCCCCATATGCTTACATATCTCCATATATATATATAT
>APFE030294254.1:0-38766 GCA_000404065.3 Pinus taeda | reverse complement strand
TTTTATCTCTTAACCATTTCTGCTTATGCATTAAAGTGATATTCAGTTTTCAGTTGTTTATATATTACAGCGTGGATGCCTGAGTTATCATTTGGCACTTTTGTACAGTGATAACTATTTATTTATGCTTAATGCATGAATAGCTCATTTATGCGATAAGTTTTCACAACGGTTTCGTCTAACTTCTTATACAAAGTGGTTCATCCTTATTGAATTATTTTCTTATAATAGCTTAATGATCTTTATTACCAGTTATTGTTTGAAATCTTTTTAGGTCGCATAGAAGAAAGATCACACCCCGGGTTAGCATAAATTTTGATGTTTTTCTATTTATTAGAATACAATAGCATAGCATTAGATTAGAATTAGAACAGAAGTATTCCAATTAGAACAGAAATACCCATCTTTCTCACACACACACACTAAATTGGGAAACTGGTCCCATATCCCCAGTCGGTCCCGTTATACCAAACAGATAAGGAGTTTCCAATAAGGTTCGGATCGGGCGGGTATCCCCCTTGTTGTAGACCCAAGTTTCTAGGCCTTCAACATATTTGGCACTAGAAGGAGGGCCTAAACTATGAATGGCAAGTAAATCCAAATCAAAATACCATTCTGAGAGTAAATCGCCCTCACCATCTCCCCCAACTTCTCCATTACACTTAAATCCAAAGTTAGAAGTCTTCGGAGCATCAACCGCTGCTACAAACCCTGAAATTTCAGAACAATCTATTATAGAACCTCCTAAAGTCGAATCTCTGATTCACAAACTTCAGCAATTTTCCATTTCCCCTCAAATATTTGATAAATCTCAGGGCAGCGTGACTTCGCAGTATAACCCTGCTCATCCCCTGACCAGATTAAAGAGTGAAACGTTTGGTGTTCGACCAACCAAATTACCTCTTCCCAAAAGGAAAAGAGCAAGGAAATCACCTAAAGGGTCCGACAGCGAGACTCTTTCATCAACATCATCCATCTTAACCTCTTCACTGTGAAGTCAACCATCCACTCCTCCACTTCAGACCATTATCAATCCACCTAGTGGAATCCCTACAACTCCTCCTCAATCATTTGCGATCATAATATCCTCATCTTCCCAACCACAGGGATCATCTTCTACACTTCCCCCTGTTAGCAGTTCAGTAATGGCCCAGTCTCCATGGAACAACCCTGGGGCAGTCTTAATGCCTGCACCCTTAAGTCAAATACTGGCCCATCCTGAGAAATGGTTGCTTAAGTTCAATCCCGAGGCAGGCATGCTAGCAGAAGAGAACATAAACAACTTTATGCTATCCATTAATCTCAACGGGGTTACTAATGAAGATGTTGTTGTTCGACTATTTCCTTATACTCTGCAAAGAACAGCTGGATCGTGGTATTTCTCATTACCCTTTGGATCTATTACTAGTTGGGACATCTTCCAAGACCAATTCCTAACCAAGTTTGGTGACGACAAGTCTACGGCAAAGTTAATCAATGACCTATCCAACCTTAGGGTCGAATCTAGAGAGCCTATCAAAGACTTCAATCTACGTTTCAATAAAATTCTAAACAAAATTCCTACTGCTTCCCAGCCCAGCGAGGAAGTGCGACATGAATGGTATATCATTGCTTTACCATCAAACATAGCAATATTCATGGACAGGGCTAATAAAACAACCTTAGCCGAAAACATGAAAGAAGCCATAGCAGTAGAGAAACGTATAATAGCCCTAGAGAAGAAATCCACGATAGAGGAATGGAAATCTAAGAAGGTCACCTTCAAAGAAGAGTCCAAGAAGAAACAAGAAAAATATCCATTCGATTTGGAGGGATTGCAAAAAGTTCTGAAGACCATGTCCAATGAAATGGTCAACATAAAAAAGCAAGTAGCAAAAGCTTCTTCAAAAATGCCCTACAGAGCTTTTAAAAGAGGCCCGTCAACGGATTCAAGGCCACCCAATGCTATTACTAGTGTTGAATCTGAGGAAGAGGAAGAGGAAATTGCCACTAAAGGGCAAACTGATGATGAAGAAGTTGTAGAATTACAAGGAATGTGGGATTTCATCCTCCCACAAGAAGAAGATCAAGAAGTATTCCCAGTTAACACACGAATTATAAATCAGCTTGATCCTCCCCAAACTACCCCAAGCCAAAGAGCGCAAGCTCTACAACAAAGGATAAAGTCGCAACAAAGAAAACGACATCTAAAGCGATTCAAACTAGCCCAGTCCAAACAAATTCACCAACTCCATCTAAAAAATTGATCGTCTCGGATGAAATGGAGTACAATATTATAGAAGACATGTAAAAGACTAGGGCCAACATCACTCTGTACGAATTGAGCAAGCTAAATCATCAACAAAAGATAATGATGAAAGAATTACATGTTGTGCCAGCTGCACCTTTGCCTGCCGTTGTAATTTCTCAAGCTTCCCAAAACATGGGAAGACCTCCAACTAATACGACTAACAAGATTGATCCAAACGACATCGCTTTAATTGGAGGAAGATCGAGATCTCATACTCCCCCTTTTCTCCTTATGAAATTTTTAACAAAAATGTACATAATTGTTTAGTGGATTGAGATGCTTCATCGAATATTTTACCAAAGTCCATATGCACTAAATTAAACGTTCAACCACAGAAATCTGTTGTTTGCATAGTTCAGCTAGATCGATCTCAAGTCGAAGTCATTGGCGAACTAAATCAAGTAACCATAAGGCTGTCATCCAACCCGAAGGCATGTCAAGTTATTGACACTTTAGTCGCTGATATCCCTGAATTTTATGGCTTAATTCTTAGCAGGGATTGGTCATAAAAACTGCATGGATACTTCGCAATTGACTAGTCACACACGTGGCTGCCTTACAATGGTAAGCCAAATCAAATAAAAGTTGAATGAGAATTACATCAAAAGTACATAGTAACAGAATTAGAGGGGGAAAATGAACCAGTAGCATATAACAGTAGCATAGCTGGAAATTACTCAGTGGATTCTTTTCTCAGCAATTTTAATGCTCATACGTCACCTTATTTAGAACATTCTATTTTGTCCCAAGTTGAAAATTTTTCTCAAATGGGTAGTTCAAAATGTATCAATTTTTTAGATAGACTTGTAAATAAATCTTTGTTTTGGAAATTATTTTTTGATGGTTCTGAATCTAACGAAGGATCAGGAGTAGGATGTGTGCTAATTAGTCCAGAAGGAGATAAAATCATGTTAACATGCAGGCTCGAATTTGATTGTACCAACAATACAGCAGAATATGAGGCTTTAGTCCAAGGGTTGTACAAAGAAATCGGGTTAGACATAAAGTACCTCGAGGTCTTCGAAGACTCTGAAATTGTAGTCAGACAAGTATGGAATACTATACATTGCTTATCAAGTCATTTAAAACACTATCAATCTTTAGTCCAAGATCTGACTGAGCATTTTATAGCATTCAATATTTCGTCAATTCCCAGACTCCAAAATGCAAGCGCTGACCTTTTAGCTAATGTAGCTTCTAGGCTCATTCCTTCTGAAGATTTTAGTCTAGATAGATTCTCAATAGAATTAATCTTTAGACCTTCTATTCCTGACAGCATCACAAATTGGAGAATATTCAACGACGATCCTGATATCGTAAATTTCCTTACTTCTAAAGGATCCTACTCCAATCAAATAATTGACGAAGACCAACATGATCAACAATTACAACAAAATAGGACTAACAATGCTATACCTAAATCAGTGGTCAAGTTAGAAGATCTGTACGATTTGAAAGATCGGTTTAAAGGTCTACCAATTCAAAGCTCCAAAGTTCAACTTTGAATTTCGAATTAGTAAACTTAGGAACCGATGCCAAACCCCAAAAGATAAATCTAGGCCTTGGCCTAGCCCCTGAAGAAAAACTAGCATATATTCGTCTTTTAAGACAATACAACAACGTTTTTGCTTGGAACTATGATGAACTCAAAACATACGACACTTCTATCATCCAACATACTATTCCAATGACCGATAATGAAAAATCTATCCAACAAAATTGAGAAAGATCCATCCCAACTTAGAAAATCAGATAACAACCGAACTCAATAAGCTATTGAAAGCCAAGATAATCTTTCCTATCAGACATTCTAAATGGGTCTCCAATATGGTACCTGTTAGAAAGAAAAACGGAGATATTAGAATTCGTATTGACTTTCGAAATCTTAACAGGGCCTATCAAAAAGACAATTTTCCCTTACCACCTATGGAGCAGATATTGCAGGCAATGGCGGGCTCAGAATTAATGTCTTTCTTGGATGGATTTTTAGGATACAATCAAGTGTTGTTACATCCTGATGATCAATTGAAGACCACATTCAGAACTAAATGGGGCACATATGCATATCGAAAGATGCCATTTGGTTTGATTAATGCTGGTGCCACATTTCAAAGAGCCATGGACATTGCATTTAAAGGTTTAGTCAATAGATCTGTAGTAATTTATTTGGATGATATAACCATGTATTCCAAGAAACGAAGCGACCATCTCAAAGACTTGAAAAAAATCTTCCAACGCTGTTTAAGGTATGGAATTTCACTTAACCCAAAGAAATCCTTTTTTGCATTAAGTGAAGGGAAACTTGTAGGATTCATAGTGTCAAAATCTGGAATTCACATCGATTCTGACATAATCAAAGAAATTTCTGAAATATCCCTACCTCATAACAAAAAAGCCATGCAATCTTTCCTTGGTCAAATCAATTTTGTAAAGATATTTGTTCTAGATTTTTCCCGAATCGTATCCCCTTTACAAACCATGATAAAAATAACTCTAATTTTAAGTGGGGCCAAGATGAACATGAAGCATTCAACTTGATCAAACAAGTTATTATTAATGCTCCATCTTTAGCAACTCTAAAATTTTCAAAGCCTTTTATTTTATATACATTTGCCTCAGATAGGTCATATGCTGCGATACTCACTCAAACGAATCAAGAAAAGGTGGAAGCACCAATTGCTTTTTTCAGTTCAAATTTACTGGGTGCTGAATTAAATTACTCAGATGTGGAGAAACAGGCTTATACTGTTTTCAAAGAAATCAAATACTTCAGACCTTTTCTACTCAAAACCCATACTAAAATTATAGTACCATTTCCAGCGGTAAGGAATCTTCTAGTACAAAAGGATGTGGGTGAGAAGAGGGGCAATTAGGTAACTACCTTACAAGAATATGACATAGAAATTAAACCAAAAAACATTGTAAGAGGTCAAGGCTTTTGCAAAATGCTGGCTGGAGAGTCGCAAATTTATGAAGTTCCATCTATAGAGGTACAAATGTGTGAGGTAAGCCTAAACTATGAAGAGTCATTATACGCTGATATCATTTATTATCTTAAGAACGGATATGCTCCTTCGCACCTCGATCATACTAAGAAAAGAGCTCTAAGGTTGAAAGCCAAACAATATCAGCTCATAAATGATATTCTTTTTAGAATAAATTATGATTCTGTTCTCCTTAGATGTCTTGAGAAATCTGAAGCTGAAAAATTTTTGCAGGAACTCCACGATGGGCTAGTAGGCGGACACTATGCGGGAGATGCTATTGCACATAAAATCTTGCGCGCAAGGTATTACTGGCCCACGTTATTCAAAGACTCACACAATTATGTGAGGAAATGTCAAGTCTGCCAAACTACTGCTGGGAGAGAAAAGAAGCCATCCTTACCACTACAGCCAGTTAACATCGAGCAACCTTTCAGTTAGTGGGGATTGGACATAATAGGTGAGATCGTTCCTCACTCTTCCAAGCAGCATAGATATATCCTTACAACAATAGATTATTTTACTAAATGGGTAGAAGCAGTTCCACTCAAGACGGCTAATGCTGAAAATATCATTGAGTTCATAGATCAATTTATAATCACCAGGTTTGGATTGCCTTCCGCTTTAATGCTCGATAATGCATCATACTTTTCTGGAAATGCAATGACTGAATTTGCACTTAAAAGAGGATTCAAACTTAAATATTCGGCCAATTATTATCCATAGGGCAATGGGTTAGCCGAGTCTACAAATAAAAACCTAATCAAGATTATCAAAATAACAGTAGATCAAAATCATAAAAATTGGCATAAATCCTTAATATACGCTTTGTGGGCAGACCGAATAATGAGAAAAGCTTCCATCGACACTTCTCCCTTTAATTTGGTTTATGGGAAAGAAGTGGTTCTTCCGACTCATTTAGCAATTCCATCTTTGTCTCTAGTTCAATACATTGATGAAGTACCAACTTCCTCATTACACCTAAGACAAATGGAAATAATCAAATTAGAAGAACAATGAGAACAGGCTAAGAAAACGCATGCTCATCATCAAGCACTAGTAAAATCCTCTTTTGATTCAAACATAATGACCAAAAAATATTTTCATATGCGAGACTTAGGTTTAAAATGGGACAAGGCACATGAAGAAAAGGGGAAGCATACAAAATTTCAAAGAATGTAGCTTGGTCCTTTTCAAATTGTAGAAGTTTTAGGTCCATAAACATTTGTGTTACAGGATTTAGTAGATAAAAGAGACTCTTTGCCTGTCAATAGACATATTCTTAAGAAATATTTTCCATAGAAGATTTTTCTTCTATTTTTGTAGAGTAATACTTTTCTTTTCATAATAAAACCAGTTGTGAATGGTTACATTAGGAATTTACGAAAAAGACACCAACTCAGTTTTAGATTTTGATTTTTCGCTTGTATAAATAGCAAATCTTTTGGAAAATTAATCTTTATTATTGAAAGATACAATTAAAGACTTTAACCTAGATATGACACTAGTTTCAACTTCATAAAGTTTGATGAAAAAAACCTTTAGTGAAGAAATTGTTTTATGTCAGTGCAATGAAAGGTATCAATAACAAAATAAAGATTCTCTGTAGAACAACTACTTCCAAAAACTCTATCATTATCGTCCAGAGTTATCTAAAGGAAACAATGACTTCCTCTCTGCTAAGGAAATCACAACTTTCAGAGGAACAATCCAAGCATACACTTCATCTTGAAGAATGAGAGGTCTCATCACGAGTCGGCTTATCATAATCACAGATATTATAACTTGCTGACTTTGCCAAATACTACATACCACAACAGGGCAATGACTCAAGATTGTTACAATCAAGAGGCAAGGGGTCTCATCACGAGCCAGATTGTTCAGCAAAGTTATAAATCAATTGAATGACTGTGTCATAAATTGGCTATCAAACCAAGACATTGTTATTTAAGAATAAAAAGAAAATCAAAGAAATAAGTGTGGATGTGGATTCTTCTTTGAGAGTTGTAGGTTTCTTTAAGTAGGATACAGGATAATTGCTGGGTAACAGGTAACCCTGTCGAGGCTATGAACGCCTGCTGGCAACAGAGGCTCTACCTACAACAAATGGGCATATTTAAAATTGGTTTATAGAGAAGACTTTGTTTTATCTTTACAGACCAAGTAATGACTGATGTAAGTACAAGGACTAACTTGAGGGAGCAAATAATCAAAGTTGAAAATAACTGAAGCAAAATGTCATTGACAGGTTAGAGCATAGTGTACTTTATCTTTCCATAATAAAGTTTAATTTTCTGAAAAAATTCCTGTTTTGGAAGTTGAAAAAATTCAATAGAAACATAGAGATAATTGTTTCTTCCAAGTGAATCGCCAATTGTTGTGGCCACCAACAATAGGTCCGAAATAGGAATTTCCTTTACTTCGACAAGTATTGAACTCTTCCAAAAGAGATACATAGAGGTATGTAATCTCTCCTCATAAAAACTCAACTAAGGAATACTAAGTTCCAACAACATTTTACCTCAAAAAATACTAAGCTTCTCCCTCCAACCAGTTAACCAACTCAATTCTTCTTTTTATAGTGCAGAGGAGGAGGTTACAGCTCCACCTATGAAGGGATAGAATCCTCCTTCAAAGGAATAAGTTCCTCACATCAAGGGGTTAGCTCCTTAAGGTATGGGTTACATGAACTTTAAAAGAGCAAACTTTCCACCTCAAGATTCCTTCCAGAAGCTTTTAGAAATAACTGAAAGTGAGTTTTTTCAGAGTATACTCATGCCTTTTTAACTGTTATAGGGGTTTGCACCTTTAACACAGAGACAGTGCGGTTATGTGCGCTAGAGACATGACCATTGGGTGTGGGACCACAAGTAAGACAAAGAGAAAATGCGGAACCAGAGTTTTAAAAAATTTTGAAATCTTTTTTTATTTTCAAGACTTGATATGAGGAACTGATGTTTTAGACTTGTAGAGGAGGAAAGTATGAGTGGTAATGAACTCATACAGATATCAGAATGTCAAGGTGAAAATTTTCAATGCAATAGATTTCCCCCGAAAGTGTGAAGTCTGTAATATATGAAGATAGAGTCTATCATGTATGAAGAGTGAAGCACTTTATCATTTCAAGGATCATCTTGTGGACACCCCAGTTGGAACCCGTAAAAGCATTCAATGGATATGAATATATATATATATATATATATCGTCGCTGAGCTAGGAATTCCCATACTCAGATCAAAACTGACTAGAAAACTGACTAAACTATTCTAATACAAGAATGATTTTGTAATACATCAAGAGTATAGACATGTGTAGACACAGTATGGATGCAGCCACCTGTTTATGAATAGTCCACTGTATAATGAATAGCAAAATTCCTCACAACCTGGATGGTAGAAACTAGATCCAAGGTCTTGATTTCCACTTCTTGAACTAGTACGATTCTATCCATGTTAATGAATGTGCCGAAGTTGAACATGGTAGAAACTAATTTATTATGAGTCAATGATATGACTTGTTAACAAGTCTGAGAGAAACCACTAGTAATGTCAATGGCTCTCAAAAGACTCAGTACAATCCATGAAATGTGAATAAATGAGCTGAAGTCGAACATGTCCTAGAGTCATTCGATTGAAGGTCAATGATGCAACCTATTGTCGAAGATGAGAAACCTGCCATTAGGGCATGCAGATTTCAAGGTACTGACGATTTCTAGATCAACTTCCTAGATAATGAGTCAAAGTCGATAGAAAGTGATCCGTCGTAGGCAAGCCCACAACACGAAATCATAGGTCAAGTTTTGAAGAAATATATTGGCAAGGACTGAATCGGGGATGGTCAAAATGGATGACAAATATCTCTTAGATGAATGGTTTGTTTGAACTATTCTCTTGAACACATAACGACATTGTAGATGGCTTGGTGACAATTGACCCAAAGCTAATACCCAGAAACCGGCTAAAGACTTTCAATGTGGTTTGATTAACTGTTAAGCAAAGGATTTTCCCAACGCATGTGAACAAAAAGTCTTGTGTTCAAGAGTGGTTAATGATTTTTTTAAAAACAAAGTGTAACAAACAGGTTCATTTTTATCTCTTTTCCCCCACCATTTTTGGCGAGAACCTCTTTATTTTTTACAAGCTTGAGGAGGATAACATTTGCTTGTTTATAAGCTCATCCTTCGAATGAGTCCAACTTAGTTTAAAATTTGAACCCTAAGAAGGAGTGGTTCATTCCTATTTAAGATTGAACATGTCCTTTACTGTTAAATTTTAACGAGTCCAGTATAGGAAAAACTCAGTGTTTTTCAATTTTAGAGAGTTAGAAGAAAAACTTAAGAAAACTCCATGGGGGTACTTGTTATAGACATTTTTGGGCATGCAACCCCAATAAAAAATGTCAATAAACCAAGGGCTCCTAAGTCCCTAAAAGTGTTGCTTCACTCCCTAAAGGAACAAGGTCAGCTGATTACATCATCTCCAAGAAGTTCTCCACAGAAAACTAATCAGAACTCGTCAAAACTGGACCATACAGAATGTGCAGTCTAGAGGGTGTGATGCATCTCACCTACTCAGTGTAAAGGGTGTGATGCATACTAGAAATCCCTTATGTAGGGTGTGATGGGTGAGAATGGACAAATGGCAGGGATAGTTTGTGAGGTGGAGGATCATAGAATATTACAGAAACTTCTCCTCTGACACTTGCCTTTCTGAATTCACCCAGGGATGAGTAAGAGATCATCAATCTCCAAGTGGAATCAAGAAATGTTAGAGAGAGGACACTAATCAAAATCCCAGAATCTGACTCACCCCCCTACAATCATCTACATATGGATCCCTCATCACAGAGATCCAAGAGGCTGGAATCTTGTATCTTGTAAGAAAGTGTTGTTGGTTTCCTGGTGCAACATCATAGTGTTGGGTGATATAATCTTTACATGACGTAAAGAAGGGCTTTCTTGTTGGAGGATGATGCTGGGTCAGAACAATTGGTTGTAATCCTCTTTGCTATTCTTGATATTAATAAAGATATTCAAGTTTTCCTCCACATTCTTGTATGTTTGATTATATATGCATTTGTGTGGCCAATACATATCTAGTCTTGTATTTCTTGTGACTGTAGATATTTGTTCTTCGATAGTATTATGCTACTTTGATTCCACAGGTGCTCTTTGAAGCTGGGTAGACCAAAGAGGAGCAGTGAAGATCTGTCAGAAGGGAGAAGAACTAAACAAGGAACCACGCACAAGACTGAGGTTGGTGCCCTTTGTTCTCCTCTTATCTACTTCTCATAAAGGAAAGTGAAAGTAGTTTTTGTTTGTTTGTTTCTAAGATAGCTACCAGTCTTAATGGGACTAGCAGCTCCAGGTGGACACTAGATTTCTCGATAACAAAATGGCAACTCCACTAGGGAATGAATAGATTGTTTGCTAGTCTATATTTGTTTATTTTGTAAACTTACAGACGGAGCCTGAAGTCAAGCCAGCTAGCCTTCGAAATGCATTTGATATGCAAGTGCAAAGTAGATCAATGTTGCTTCAATCTATCTCCAGGTTTTGTTTATAAATTGAAAGATCGATCTACAAACACTCTAATTTCCCTAGTGGTGCCTCTAGTAACCTCTTTAGATCAGTCCCTGTGATTTATATTTACTGAACATAACTTGCTCGGCCTAAATCCCTGAACTGAACTGCAAATTGTGACCAAAGACCAATTAAAAGTCTCGCACTGGTACCATCGCACCCTCTCTTCAAGGAAGTCTGTATGCATCACACCTCCCGTGTGCAATAGGTGGGAAGCATACTGGATTCCTTGTGTAATAGGTGCGATGATCAAAGAAGGTTAATTTTGCCTTCAGACTTTGGTTTTTCTTCAGTCTCTCCAGCTTTATTCAGGAGTTTTGTTGTCTATGATCAATATATCTCTGTGGAAACCCCCTTCCTTTCCATCATTCTGCCTCCCTTGTGCAAAGAACTGTAAATGTTTTTATGTATTGTTGCCATTTTGAGTTCTCTTTTACAAAGAAGTAGCATAATCAAACTGTCGTTTCTTGATTTGGAAGTGTCGCAAGTGTCATTTTCAGTCAGAGAAGAGAATCCTATTGTTCTTGATGGTCGATTATATTGTTAATCTTGTATATGATTTGAATTAGTAGTTTTTCAAGTGTCGAAAACAATTTTCAATTCGAAATTGCAAAGTGTTGTCATTATCTTCACTTCGTTTGGAAGAGAAATTTGTTAGTATTGTCGCTTTGAAAAGATAATTCAGATTTTCACTTAGCATTCTTCTTGTCATTCACACATTATGAAGGCTGAAAAAAATACATGCATGTGCATTTGCATTTAGACTGCTTATTGGTTTGATTTAGGACAATGCATTTAGTGTGTGCTCTATGCTCTTTGTGGAAAGAATCCTCAGTTGTCTTTCCTTAGTAGCTAGGATTTTCATTGCAAAAGAAGATTAAATGATTGTTTATCATCTTAGACTACATTTTAGGAATTGTATATCTACATCACGTGGTGAACCTGAAAGGAAAATTCTTAAACAAGATCAATTGTAAAATAAATTCAATGAACATAAAAACGCTTTGGAACCTAACTCACAACATCTAGAAGTCTAGGCTAGAGACGTATTCCGGCGTCGTAAAGCCTGGTAACTATTGTTTTCATTGTTGGTTTGGCGATTCCTCCTCTTTGAGACGACAAGTGCCAGTATGGACTTGTGCTCCCACGTACCGTCGAGTATATATTGGGAGACCACAATAGGCTATATCCTTTATCCTTAAGAATCCGTGTCTGTCGCCCTATCAATTGCAATGCACTGAACACAACATTCAAGAAGATTGATTGCCGTACCATAAAAAGTATTCTGTAGTTTTGCGATTGATTTGGTAATCTCTCTCTCTATATTTCTAGAGTAGTCTCTTCCGTTACTTTTCAAACTTCTTAAAGGAAAAGGTCCATCTGAGCACTTGTCACTGTAGGCTCATTAAAAATCGAAGGCGACTAGAGTCATATTTTGTTTTTTCTCGACTCTTAAATATTGAAAAAACATGTTGTGTCAAAGTGTCTTAAATTTATTTTAATCGGAATAACATCATTGTTCCCTCGTTGGTCTTTAGGTTGAGAAAAATGGAGTCTACCAACCAAGGATTTCCCCTCGGAGGAAATCCTAGTCCTTTCTCCTCTTGGGGAGATGTTGGTGCACCCCATATTGCCAGATTGTCACTTCCAGGGTTGACGAGTGGCTTGACCATATGGCTCTTCTCTACCTCTATTGTTCATAATACCGTAATTCCTGAACAACCAAGTCACCAACTAGATGATACTAGAGTTATCCCTCAACCTTCTACTTCATCCATTTCTCCCTCTCCTCCTTCCTCTTCGCTTGATGAAGCTGGTAAAGCTAAAAATCAAGTAACTAAGAAAGGGAAGAAGGGGAAGGAGAAGAAGGAAAAGAAGATGAAGGAGCCAAAGGAAAAAAGGGGCAACCATACATCGTCTAGCGAAAATCCACACACTGCACCGTCCAAGCCTAAATCTCCATGTGTCATTTGCATAATAGACCTCTATCATCGAGATTGTCCTTGCATCCCTTAGATCTTAAGGGACTGGTCTCATCTTTTGCACAATCTGGTGTCATCAACCTCCGATCGTGTTGAAAGTACACCATCAACCAATGAAAGTGAAGTATCTGGATAGAAAAGCAAATGTAAATTTCCTTGTAAACTATGTGAGGGTGATCATGTCGTCCACTATTTTTCCTTCCTAGACGAAGCTAAAAGAGTTTTGGATAACCATCCGACTTCACCGCTACGACTTCCTCCTGGATATAAGAAACTCTTGCCGAGTCCATCACTGGTTGAAAATCCGACTGACATGCCATTGTGGTCATTTGAAGCGTCTACCATTGAAGATAAACCCTCTGAATCTATACCAGATGAAATTCAAAAGGTCGAGGTGGCAGTTGACCTGGTCTTGCCTTCAAAAGGTCCATCTTCAAATGATACAGTCACCGGAGAGAATAAGAACAACACCATTCAAATTGTTTTCATAAACACAAACTCCGATGAACATGGGGGAAATCTACCTGTTCCTTTATCGTAGGAAGGAAGTTCATCAGATTCATACCCGACCGTCTATTCGGTCCCACCTCCAAGCAACCTAGTAGTTTCCTTCGATTGGAATCTACTAGGCAGACCCCGTTTACCGGCTAGTGTACCATTCTGAATCATTATACAAGCTTACACAATGGTTTTGGTTGGTACCATCATAGATGAAGGGGCTTCTGTGAGTATCCTTTCCTCGACTACTTAGAAAGCGCTTGGTTCGCCATCGCTTCTGCTTGAGATGAGAAATCTAACAGGCTTCGACAAAGGAACTAGTCAACCATTAGGGATCCTTCCCAATGTGCCCATAACATTGAGAAGGAAAACCATTTATATGAACATAATGGTAGTCCAAGGACCCCTATATTATAATCTACTCCTTGGGTGTGACTATATTTATAGCATGGGAGCCATTGTCTCCTCACTCTTTAGAGTAATGTGTTTTCTGCATGAAGGCTGAGTGGTCCAGCTCATAGACCAGCTTTCATTCCCTGACTCACACATAGCTAATAGTCAAATGCCATCCCTAAATGGTATTTTCATGCAAAGAATGTCTCATCAATCTCCAATTCGTCCACTTGAAGAGCGTGAGTGATTCGAGAGGACATGACTGAAACCCAGGGGGCATGCACCCTGGCCTGCTTCAGGAGGGAAGCTCTAGGTATAGAGTAGGTTTCTGCGAAGGGAAATGACTGGTCTGATACCCATCCGTAGAGGAAGAGGGAATTAGACCAGAGTAAGATTCCTTTGTCAAGGTTAGGTGGTTGGGATTCAGAATCACCTTTGTCCAGATGGACTAGGCCAGGAAGTGTTTCTATCTGCTATGTGGATGTAAACTGTCTTGCCGAAACAAGAACTTCTAAATGGTAGCCTGGAAATTTTTCACTATACTCAGGGGCATGCAAACCTTTCGCATGCAAGCGAAGAGTGACCATTTATTTTCTTAGTTTGTAGATTCTAAAACACTTTAAACTCGTAGGATTGGTAGTTCCTAACTTGCATAAAGAAAGGATCCAGGGAAAAGCTTTGAAAGGTCCAAGCTCCATAAAAAATGGCATCTATAGATGAGATAACCTTATTATATGACTAGCACGAGCAGTTTTTATGTGAAGTTCAAGCTCGTTAAAAAGCAAACCTAAGCAATGAGCAAATGTTTCCCCCAGAGTTTAAGCTCATTAAAAAATGAACCGATCTCCGGTAAATAACCATTGTGAATGCATTATCATCGGCTTTTAAGCCTTGGTCATGTTCTCATCATCATGTCTAGTTTTTTTTAGCCGATCATATGCCTCCATTTGATTGTTTACCCTTATGAGGAACATCTGCGATGAGTGATCTTTTTAGTCATCCTGGAAAGCCCTTCTGTAGGGTGTGATGGGCGATAATGGACAAATGGCATGGATAGTTTGCGAGGTGGAGGATCATAGAATATTCCAGAAACTTCTCCTCTGAATTCGCCCAGGGATGAGTAAGAGATCATCAATCTCCAAGTGGAATCAAGAACTATCAAAGAGAGGACACTAATCAAAATCCCAGAAGCTGACTCACCCCCCTACAATCATCTATATATGGATCCCTCATCACAGAGATCCAAGAGGCTGGAATATTGTATCTTGTAAGGAAGTGTTGTTGGTTTCCTGGTGCAACATCATACTGTTGGGTGATCTAAGCTTTACATGAGATAAAGAAGGGATTTCTTGCTCGAGGATGATGTTGGGTCAGAACAATTGGTTGTAATCCTCTTTTCTATTCTTGATATTAATAAATCTATTCAAGTTTTCCTCCACATTCTTGTATGTTTTATGATATATGAATTTGTGTGGCCAATACATATCTGGTCCTCTATTTCTTATGACTATAGATCTTTGTTGTTCGATAGTATTATGCTGCTTTGATTCCATAGGTGCTCTTTGAAACTGGGTAGACCAAAGAGGAGCGACGAAGATCTGTCAGAAGGGAGAAAAACTAAACAAGCAACCAAGTGCAAGACTGAGTTTGGTGTCCTTTGTTCTCCTCTTATCTACTTCTCATAAAGGAAAGCAAAAGTAGTTTTAGTTTGTTTGTTTCTACGATAACTACCAGTCTTAGTGGGACTAGCAGCTCCGAGTGGACACTAGATTTACCAATAACAGTGCTTTTTCATAAATTTAGTCCCTCGAGCCTGAAAAAGGATGAGATAACTCTATTGACCATAATTAGTCAAAGTGTATATCGTTTTCGTAAATAGTCCATTTTAGTCCGTAAAAGGGGTAAACTTATATTGAAGGGACGATTGTTTATTTATTTTAACGAGTTCGAACAATCAAGTGCTTGGCAATCTTTTCAATTTTCAGGAGTCTAAAAAGGGCTTAAAGAGGACTCCAATGTTTCACTTTTTTGTAAATATTTGAAAGAGTCTGAAAAAGTGATAAAAGTATCCTCTTTGTTGAAAAATGATCAATTTTCTCAAAAAATCCAATATTCTGCACAAAAACTCGAAACATTACGCATACTTGTTTAAGATAAATAAAAATGTTTTTAAATATTTACCTTTTTTGAGTGAAAAATAAATAAATTAAAAATTCATTTATTCGAAAAAACTTATAAAAATGGCTTTTCTAACTTCATTTTTACCATTTGAGTTCAGAGTGAGAAGTGAGAGCTTTTGGGTAAAAAATTTCTTTTGAAGATTCTGGAAAATCCGTCCGTCAAAATCAAAAACTGCCAACTCCAGGTAATCCACGTCCTCCATAACTTGCATTTCATCCATTTACATTTTGTTTTTAGGCTTTAAATTTCATTTTTAAAGGAAACAATAGGTTTAAAAAATCGCTCGTGGGGGTTTGTAAGTGCAACACGCGGGCCCTGTGGACCCCAAATTTTTTCTATAAAGAAAAAGGTCATGGGTTCACACCTATTGCTCACAACCTGTGCGGACCTACGCACTGTTTGTAAGCAGCAGGTGCAGACATCGTGCAATGAATTTTAAAACTTAAATTTCTCCATTTTTGCCCAAGATTTTTCGAACAAGCTTGTCCTAATATGTCTTTTTATGCATTGTAGGACATTCAAAATGCTTATTTGGCGAGCATGCAAGCACGAGGATGCAGATTATGCTGCAACAAATCATATGCCCACATTGCAGGCATTGAGAGCATGTAGACTGTATAAGTTCTGGGCCATCCAGGGCATGAGGGCCCAAGTAGACCTCTTAACATGGCTGGTAGACAGATGGAACACACAAGACCAGTTCTTTGTGATTGGTGGCCACCGGCTTGAAATCGAGGTGGAGGACATGATACTTTTTGACTGATTTGTCCAAGAGGGGTGAACAATTATCTCTTTTCGGGACTAGGCTAGGTGGCTAGTCTGTCGCTAGTCTCCTATTAGACTTTTGCGATGATCAAGAAGACCCCAAGTATAAACAGATTGATATTAAAACTATCGTCTATCCTGAGCTTAAGGTTATTGCATTCACTGTTATGAGACTATGCAGGAGTGCAGCATTTCATGTGGCTACTAGATCCCAAATGCAGATGGTTGTAGATTGTTTTCGAGGCACCGTATACAACTGGTGCGAGGCTGTATTGGCAAATGTGAAAGGTCAACTAACCAAAGAAAAGAATGGAAAGCTGAAGAACTTTGGATATGGATTTATCATAGTCACCTATGCTCTAGAGAGGATCACCATGTTGGCCCCGCAACATATTCCTGTTGATGGTGGTCTTGCTCGAGAGCCTAGAATGGTTCGTTGGGTTACTTTGGTGGCCCGTCATGCTAAGGGAATAGAGGTTGTTTGATTTCCGCCTGCATATTTTCGTTGGTTGAACAACCAAATTTTTGTGATTTAGGACTTTCCATATGCCCGGATGGATTATCGTGGCGATTGAGACATGCTTCTTCCACAAGGGAGCAATGGGATGATTCAGGTAAAAACCAATTTCAACACTTTCTAAGTTTTAATTTTTTTTTTTTTTTTTTAAATCGTCCAAAACTGACAATAAAAAGTTTAAATGAATATGTGTGTCCACGATAACTAGCTACTCTCCAACCTTATGAGAGGATACACCCAGCTGCAGTAGCACCAGCCCCACAGGGCCAATCAGTAGAGATCATGACCGACTTGGAGCATCATTTAGAGCGCTTGACACTAGATATTCCAAAGACTGATATAGATGATATTCCACTTAGGTTATAGAGATATGTGATTGGGGTTCGAGGACCTTTTAGAAGGTTCCTATGTAGCGTGGCCTAAGTAGTAGTTTCTTATCGTGATCATCACCAGGGATAGGATAATCGATTTTGCAGACTCACAACATTTTGTCTTTTTGTATTATCATTTTTGTTGATCATAAGGTGTTTTCCAACCTATGATCAAAGACGACGTATATTTTGAAACACACTTCTATGCTATGATATATCATTGTTACCAGCCATCTCATGTAACATGTTATCGAATGTTATTAAATTTACTATTTTGATTATTGAAAATGTCTATTTATCATACTAGAAGCAACTGTATTTGCTAATGTATTTAAATGTCTTGGAATATGTTGATATTCAATGTAATCAAGTTCACCTTCCAAGAGACAAACTCTCAAAAATAACCTTAATAACACTGGATTTCTAATGGCACAAACTCTATTAAGCTGTAATACAACGAGTTCAAAATCCAACCTAGCAATCAAACTCTGAATCCCAAATGAAATGGATTTAGATAATACCTCAATCACTGCACTATACTCTGCAATGTCATTTTTTGTTTGACCGAGGCTTACCCCATGCATAGACACTAACTCATCAAAGGGTGAATAGATAACCCAAGCTGCGGAAGAAATATTCTGTGTACTACGACAAGTGCCATCAGCAAAACCAATCTATGTTTGAAGAGACATTGACATCTGCAATATCAAGTGTAAAATCAAGATAAGTAGGAATAGTGATAAGAGCACTCTGTAAACCAAGCACACTTTTCTAATCTAAAACACACCAGCTGTAAAGAAACTAATCTAACAAAAAATATCCACACAGAATTTAAACATAATATCTCTTCAAATAAAGTCCATTTTTGGTTTTATCCAAAGAGACACCGTCAAAATCTATCAATTCATAAGCTCCTTTTGTCATATTTTGCTTAACAATGTAAGGACCGTGCCACATAGGTACAAATTTTCCAGCGCTTGTCTTATCGTTCGCTTGATCATATACTATTAGGTCTCCTTCTAAAAAACTACAAGGTGTAACACTTCTATCATATTGAGCTTTCATTTGTTTCGCATGAGTCTTTTTTGCTATTGCAGTAGTGCATCGATTCTCATCTAGCTGAGCTAAGTACAAAAAACATTTCTCTTCTTCCAAACAGTAGACAGAATTTCGCATTCAATAGATAACACTGCTTCCAAACAGTAGACTAGTTGGAAAGGAGTGAAACCTATCGATGTTTTCACTAAGGTCTGATATGCCCAAAGTGTTTAAAATAGCATGGTATGCCAATTTGACATATGAATACCAATGATCCGTTTGATCATAGTGACTAAAACTTTATTGATAGCTTCAACCTGACCATTAGCCTACGGGTAATACAGAGTAGAGCTATCATGGTGCAAGCCAAGTTGATCTGTTAGTTCAATCATCATGATATTTTGAAAGTGACTTCCATGATAAATAATAATAGCTTGAGAAACATCAAATCTAGCAATTATATGATTGAATACGAAAGTTGCAACAATCTTGTTGTCTTCTGAAAATGTAGGCATTTCCTTGGCCCACTTAGTAAAATAATCTACACCAGGATAATATATGCATGCCCCCTGGTTGAGTGAGGGGTACATGTAATAAAGTCAATACCCGCTTTGCGAAAGGATGAAAACAATTATAGGGTGAAAAGGAGCAGGTGGAGCACGCATTTTACGATTAAAGATTTGACAATTGTGGCATTTCCAGATTGCATAGATACAATCTTTGAATAAGGATGGCAAGAAATAACGAGCGCACAATATCTTTTGGGTTGTGGCATACCCAGACATATGACTACCACATGCTCCAAAATGATAGTCATTCTGAACCATTTCAGCTTCTTCATGAGTTAAACAACGTCATAAAACTGAATTTGCTCCACAAAGATAAAGTGTATCACCAATAATATTGTATTGTTTGGATTCGAAACGTATTTTCTGTCACTGAGATCGTGAGATTTCACGCTAAAAAGATTGGGTTTGGAGATAAAAAATAATATCTCCATACCAAGGATCAAGATTACTGATAAGAAATAAGGATTCATCCACAATGGGCTGCTCTGCCATAGTTTCAGTATCAGTATGCAAGAAATCACACATCAATTCGGCAAAAACCAAATATTTCTTTGCCTTGGATTTTTCAAATTCCAAGTCAAATTTCTGCAGGATAACTATCCATTTGGAATACTTTCCCCCTAGCAATTGTTTAGTCAAGATATACATCATAGGGTTATAGTCAGAAATTATTGTGGTTTTGCGTAATAAGATGTAGTGATGAAATCTTTGGAAAACTTCGACAACTGCCAAGGCCAATTTCTCCACATGCAAATATTTAAGCTCGGTCGGATGCAGATTTTGACTAAGATAGTAAATCACATGTTCATTGTTGAATTCATATTCCTGAAAAACCATGTCAATGGTGAAATGAGAAGCGGCGAGATACAAAAATTAATCCTGGTTGTAATTGAGAGGATGCAGTAACGATGCATGTGTTAATGCGTGTTTAAGTGCATCAAAAGATTGATTAGCGATCTCATCCCAAAAGAATGGAATATTTTGTTTTAACAGCCTAGTAAAACCTTTCGTTATCTCGACGTATTTAGGAATGAAATGACGTAAAAAGTTTTCTTTTCCTTGTAAACATTGGAGTTGGCGAAGAGTTGAAGGAGGAGGTAGATTGACGATAGCTTCAACCTTCAAGGGGTCGACATGAATGCCAGCCTTTGAAATGAAAAATCCCAATAAGTGACCCATTTCTACACAGAATACACATTTGTGTGGATTCAACCGAATTTATAATGCCTACATCTCATAAAGATAGCTCGTAAATGAGTGATATGATCAGCTCTACGCAATGAATGGGTAGGTAAATCATCGAGATAAGGCTACACAATGTGCTTGATGTCATGAAATGCGTAAGACAACCCTTTGAAAAGTTGCTCTAGCGTTCTTCAATCCAAAGGGTAATTTGCAATAAGAAAATGTCCCCCATGGACAAATGAAAGCTAT
Organism: Pinus taeda; assembly: GCA_000404065.3. Lineage (NCBI taxonomy): Eukaryota > Viridiplantae > Streptophyta > Pinopsida > Pinales > Pinaceae > Pinus > Pinus taeda. The sequence goes on along the minus strand of APFE030294254.1, from coordinate 18,163 downwards.
TTTAGGTTGATCAGCAAGGAGTATGTTGATTTGATTGTATTCGGAAAAACCATGCATAAAATAGAACATTTCACTGTCGGCACAATCATCAATAGTTTGATTGATATAGGGGGTTGGATAATTGTCTTTAGGACAAGCTCGATTAATATCCTTATAGTCGATACATACTCTTATCATTCCTTTTTTTTGTTGATAGGAACAATATTTGATACCCAATCGGTTAAAGGAATTGGAGAAATGAAACCTGCATAAAGTAATTTCTCAACTTTGGCTTTAATAGTAGTGGCTTTTCTCGTATGTATCTGACGTAAGTGTTGCCGGACAGGTTTAGCATCCGGGTAAGTTTTAATTTCATGGACAACAATTGATGTGTCAATTCCTAGCATTTGTTCATATAACCAGGCAAACATGTCACGAAATTCTTGAAATAGGGCTTTATAAGTTTGGATTTCATTGTCCGTACAGGAAGCACCTATATGAATGTTTTCAATAATTCCTGGCTTAACTAAAATCTCAATAGGAACTGTTCGAGGAATATTTTCCAAATTTAACTCAGAATCAAAATTTTGCAACGGATTATGTGGTTCTTTGACATAGTCAGTAGTAAAAATAAAATAAAAAACATTTTCAAAATGATCAAGCTCAGTAAAAACGAAGATCGATGATGAATATCTTCCCATGGTAAATCATCAACAGACAAAAGTTCATGAATCTGCTCATCAGTATGAACAGGATCAGAAAGTGTTGCTCTAGCTGAGTTTGATATCGAAAGTGATTCCCCATGGACCACATTCATTGGATTAGTTTCGGTTGAACAAGAAACAGAAAATGACTGTACAACCGGATATACAATTTCAAAGGGACTCAAAGGCATCATGCCATCAAATGAATCCACCTCAGAATCAGAAGGTACGATCCAAGGATCATCAAAAGTAATAGTATTCGATGAAATCATATGAATATTTGCAATAGAAAGAGATACGTTGGGAGGAGGGAAGGAAAAAGCTCCCAGTAAACCAAAATCTTTGATCAAACCTACGCCAACATCCTTGTAAGGGATAATCGTTTTATCGATGTGCTGAATACTATCTGTAGAGGCTAGGTTGGATGAGAAATAAATTAGCTGGTCTATCATAATGATATTTCCATTATGAGGAAAATTGATAAGCCGAAAGACTGATGAAAAAATAGTAGTCATAGCATAAGACCAACTACAACCCAGGAGAAGGTTATAATCTAAAGGGGCATCAATCACTTCCACATCTAGATTTACGGTTTTGCCTTTGACCCCTATAGGTAAATCCTGTAACATACCAAAAGGATGGAACCCTCAGCCATAAAAAGCCTTTAAAATTGTCAGAGATTGATTGAGTGTGGGAGAACCAAGCGATTTCCAACATTGGATCGACATAATACATGTAGAAGCCCCTTCATCAACCACAGTCCAAAAGTAAGGTCTAATTTTTACTAAAACTGGAATCTGGAAAGCCATTTGATGAGGTAGGAGGGGTGTACTATTCTCCAAATCGAAGATTATTAGCTTCAAATCCTGAATATCGACAGCTCCTATAGCAAAAAATAGTAATTTATGTTCTGCTGGGAACGATTACAACACTTCCAAAGTCGACATTGCTGAAGGGGAAATAGCTAAGTCTTCAACAATGTTGTAATTCTGAGCAGCTCTTGCATGTGGAATGAAAGCTGATTTACGAAGTACACCTTTAGTAGGCGGTTTGATTACTAATTCAGGGTTGGGTTTTTCGATCTATAGTGGATCAGTACCACGAGGAGGTGTGGTTGATGTGCTTGAATTAGAAGATTCTACTTCTTTACCACCAACGGGATTTTTACTACAATCATCTTGTGATCGTGTCACAATCTTAACATGAGACATCATCATAATGGGTTCTTCTGGGACATTCGAGGAAGAACCAATCATCTTACTATCTTGAGTAGGAAAAGGATCCTTCAAGATAGCGGGCCTTTGAGAACCTTTAATGAATTTCGAAACCTCTGCTCGATGTGGGAATTCTTTGGTAAAATGATCCTCGTCACAAACGAAACAAGGATAACAAGGTTTCCATTTTTTGTCAGTATATTCATTCTTATCCATTTTATCTTTTTAATTTTGTTTGTTTTTCTTCTTCCCCTTGTTTTTACTACCAGATTTTGATTTGGTCATAGATGAATCTATGACATGGATGTCGATCGAAAATTCAGTGGAAGAATCTCCTTTTGGGGAATCAGGTAAAGTTATTATAGGAGAAGAATTCTTTGAAGATTTCTTCTTACTTTTAGTACTAACTAAACCAATCATACCATCAGCGGCATGAGACCCTAAAGGAGCTGCAGTTATTTGACCGTGTTTTGGAAGATCAGGGATTTTTTCATGTAAAGTACCTGACTGCGATAGACGAGGTCAAGGTACTAGTCCTAAGTAATGCGTTTCTCTTCAATGACAACTCCTCCCTTAGCTACATCTTCAATTATTTTGGGTAACAATGATTTAATGAACCAATCTGCTAAAATTTGATCTGGAATGAAAAATTTCATCAAATGCCTTCTACGTCGCCATTCATGAATATGATCAGAAATATATGTGGATGTGGATTGTTTCAGTGAATTTAATAGTTCTGTGTCATTCTCGTATCTGATAGGCAACTAAAAATGAGTTAAGAAAGCAATGGCTAACTGATTGAAATTACTAAAAGACCCTCATGGTAACTCAATGTACCATTTTGTGGCAAGACCAATCAGAGTTCGTTGAAAAAGACACAATCGAATTGAATCATCAATGATTGAATTGGATGCAAACTAGAGGTGATAAGTCATAACGTGATTTGATAGATCCTCTCCTGACTTACCCTCGAATTTCGGGATATCATTGGGCAACTTACTAGGCATTAGCGGCCAATATAGAAGATATTAAATCGGATCATTCGTAAGGCACTACAAATCAGGTAAATCCAAAGTTGCAATAAATGGTAACTGACGTTTAGGGTAGCAAAAACCTTAAGTAACGAGACTAGTTCTAGGAGGAGGATATCCAGGATAACCTAGAATTGGATTTGCATTAGGAATGTTATAGCCTCATGGAAAACCAGGGTTAACCATACCAAACTAGGGTTGTTGAGGCTGTTGATAAGTATAGCCAAGATACGATTGATACTGATAAACTGGGTTTTGTACAGTAGGACCGAATTGATATTATCCCTGGTATGGTTGATAGATGAATTGTGGTTGACTTGTGGCAATCGTACTTGTACCAGCTTGTCCTACTGGCATCTGGACCGAAGTCCAAACTGTAGGTCCTAACTGTGGCACAAAGACTTGAGGAATTTGCATTGATGTAGGGATAGTAGAAACCAGAGCTACAGATACTCAAGAAATAGGTGTTGTAGGTTGAACAGAAGTTGCAGTAGTTGCAATAGTTTGAGGCGGAGTCTGAGGTGTGCTAGGCCCAGGCTCCTAAACTAAACCAGGTGCAGGGACTTGAATAGTAGGCTGGACAGGTTGCTAGGTTGGACCAAAAGCCAAAGGTTGTCCAAGTTGATTAGGTAAATTCACATTAGGTTGCATAGTCTATTTAGTTTGAGACGGATTCCACACCATATTCATTCTGGGGTATGGACCCATAAAAGGTTGTGCATATGGAGGACCATAACCTGGTTGAATGTAGGGCTGATAATTAAGCGGTACATTTCTAGCTCCTTGTAAAAATGATTGACCAGAAGGCGGTTGGAAACCTTGAGTTGGGTACTAACCTTGAGGTTGATAACCCTGAGGCACGTACTGAATCTAGGGTTGATAAGCATCCTGAGGAATATACTGAGTCTGGGGTTGAACTTGGGGTATGTACTGTCTTGAAGGTTGAAAACCTTGAGGTAGCCCTCTAGGGGGTAACTGACTACCTTGAGGTTGCCCCCCAGGTAGTAACTGACTACTAGACATCATATAGATTTGTTATGCGTTCAATGTTTGAGTTCCATTACTACTAGATGATAACTCTTATTTAGTCGATCGAGGCGTTGCTCTTGAAAACGTACCAGAGAGTGACTGGTACCCCGAAGGAACAGAAGGACAACCGTATAAAAATGTTTCCAGTGATTGGGAAAACATAGATGACTCTCTTGACATGATCAATGAAGGATAATAACCTCTTGGTGTAGGATGAAAAGGAATTCGAGGTGGTGAAAAACTAAGACCCGGGTTTTCTACAAAAAAATTTCAATGATAAATACCAAGTGTCACTCCTCAAAGGATTGTAGAATATTGATTCATGCTACCTAAGATTTAAATCCTGTTGGTTTTCGGGAAGAGTTACATCTTCATCTAGATTGACAAGCTCTTCAATTAAAATGAGGCCAAAAGGAAGATTTTGAGTAATGATATTTCTTACCCTAGGTGGACCAAGAGCACTAGAAGTTGGAGTAACAAATCCTGAAGATGGTTTCAATAGCAGGTTCACTGTCAAGCTCAGAAATTTTAGGTTCTTCAGCTAAATCACTGGAAGGAGAAATACAACCAGTAACTTCAGAAAATGAAATTGGCTCTTGAATATGCTCTGTTATTTGTATTTGATAATCAAGATGAAAAATTAGAGATGACTCTCTGGCTTCTGGTGATCCAACTCCATTTTCACTAGGTGATACAAGAGCTCGTAACCCTTCAAGTTGGCTTGGTTTATACTCAGAAGGTTTCCCCTGAAGTCTATGAGACTGTCTCAGTAATTCGGCCACGATTAAGTGTTAATTAATCACACACAAAGAAAGAAAATTTCAATAAAAACACCTAAAGTCTCTAAAGAAACAAACAGCTAAATCACACGCCTAAAAAATATAAAAGTTCAAACCACACACAAAAAGTAACTTCCCGTACTAAAAACACCAGTTGGTGATGAAATCCAACTTAGTAGAAGTTTAATACAGAAAGTGCAGTTGGAACAGTTACCCCGACGACCTGCTTAATGAAACAAATTGGCACAAGTTTCTTCACAAAACCATCTCGAGTGAAGAGAACCCCATAGAGAGTCCAAGTGAGTCTAGTTGACATCTACTCCAGGTACAGTGAGATCTTTCCTTCATCATCACCTTAGGAAATAATCTTAAGTTTATGGACACTAAGGTTTCCAACAGCAAAAACTACAACTGGGGGGACAGTCTACAATCTGATTCTACACGCAAGGGTAGAGTAACAAATCTCAATCCCCTTGAGGACTCCTCGACATGGTCAATCTGAGGTTTACCAACAAGTGACCCCAGGCTCCTCAACAATGGTTAATCTGAGGTTTACCATTTATAATACACGCAGATCCTCTATCTTTCCCAATGAAACATAATTGATTATCTCAAAGGTTCGGACATGATCTCGTGATTGACTCCTTTAAGAGAAGCTTCCCAGAATGTATCAATTACAATTGGATTTGTTTCCTACCGCAAGATGTATCTACTTTTTTGTTTTAACTATCTTGGAGAGTTAATTACTCCCTACTCCAAGATACTAGCCTAAGCTATATTGGTGATAGGAGCCCTAGAAATAGAAAACATTACTAGATCAATTTTAGTTAAGCCTTGCTTTTATGGGTTGTTCTTTAAGTCAATGGGTATGGAAATTAAACTTTGATGGTGTGAAGACTCGACTCCAAACACACTAGAAAAGTGCACCTAAAATGATAAGAAATTTGTTTTTCTTTCAATGAAATTCTAGCTAAAAGAAATAGTTCGAGAATGCAATTCTTTAAGAAACAATTCTTTTGTTCAACATGGAAATGGAAAGAAAATATTTTTGTTTTTTAATAAGAACTCACAAAATGAGACAAATAATTAATTCTCACAATAAATCCCTTTCACTTTTCAAAAGTCGAAACTACAAAAAAAAAAGAATTTGCTTCAATAGAGATCTACAAGTTCTAGAAATACACTAAAAACTAATTTTGAGATCTAAAAACTTTAAAAATCTAATTGAATAAAAGCTACAATTCTTTTTTTAGGATGTTTTACTTAGTTGTTCAGTAAACTAAGGATTCATTTGCACATAATAACAAACCAATAAAAAAAAACATCCATATATGTTTTCTTTTGTAAAAATGAAATTCAGAACTTATAACAAATTTTGTTCAAAGGTTTGTAACAAGAAAAATAAATCTATTTCTCACAAAGGATAGATTTCATTACCAAGTCAGACTCATCAAGCATATGAAAAGACACCAGGGTGATCTAATGTTTCTCAAGCTTTTGGTCTTTAACTCACTACAGAGACAAAGTGAAAACCACTTCAAGCATGCAAAACTTCTAGAAAATCATTCAAAACAAAATTACTATCAAAACTCACTCACAAGAGATTTTTGACAGGAAAAATACAGATCTAGGTAGACACTAAGAATCCTAACCCAAACCTAAACTTAACTCGAACAAGATATCTTAAGTTTTTCAAAAAAAATTACAGGGTCTGTAGGCTCTAGAAGCAACAGGTGTGGTCCCGCACTGTTTACTCAAGGAAAATGCGGAGATGTCCGCACTATTTGTGAAGAGAAAGTGTGGGCCCCAAAAAAATTAAGAAAAATAAAAATACTTCAAGATTTTTGAAAGCTACCCAAGCCAATATACATCAATCAAAAACCAGAAAAAAATAATTTTCTCAACTCAAAACAAAGGAAAACCAAACATCAAATACCTTCCCCAGTGGAGTTGCCAATTTGTTGGCCGGATATATCGATCTTGCGGACAAGACCAATCTCCATAGTATCAAAAGATAGTCTAGCAACAAATAGAGAAACAAGCCTATCTTTCTCTAGACATATGCGATTTATAAGTAAATACTACAAAGGTGTTAAGATCCTACGTTAGATCTAGTGCTTATTCGTAGTAGTCATCCTCCAGTCGTTTGAAAGAGTTTTCCGGACAATACCAATCTCCATAGTATCAAAATATAGTCTAGCAACAAACAGACAAACAAACCTATCTTTCTCTAGACATATGCGATTTATAAGTAAATACTACAAAGGTGTTAAGATCGTACATTAGATCTAGTGCTTGTTTGTAGTAGTCATCCTCCAGTCATTTGAAAGAGTTTTCTTTGAAGACCTGAAATCACAAACAAGCAAACATTAAATAGCACCTGCATAGCAAATATTATAAATCATGCCTATTATGGTGACCAAGGAATCCATAAATAAACAATGAATTAACAACTTATTGAGAAAAACAAATATATTTGTATTAACTTTTAATAGTAGAAGAACTTTACAACCTTTTCAGCCTTGATGTTGAAAAAGTTCTTCCTGGGGTCCAAAACAAGAATTTCCTTTACTTTGACAAGTATTGCACTCTTCCAAATGAGATACATAGAGGTATGTAATCTCTCCTCATAAAAACTCAACTAAAGAAGACTAAGTTCCAATAGCATTTTACCTCAAAAAATACTAAGCTTCTCCCTCAAACCAGTTAACCAACTCAATGCTTCTTTTTATACTACAGTGGAGGAGGTTACAACTCCACCTATGAAGAGATAGAATCCTCCTTCAAAGGAATAAGCTCCTCACATCAAGGGGTTAGCTCCTTAAGGTATGGGTTACGTGAACTTTAAAAGAGCGAAATTTCCACCTCAAGATTCCTTCCAGAAGATTCTAGAAATAACTGAAAGTGAGTTTTTTCAAAGTATACTTGTGCCTTTTTAACTTTTATAGGGGTTGTCACCTCTAACATAGATACAATGCAGTTAGGTGCATGAGGGACATGACCATTTGGTGCAGGATTGCAGGTAAAGCGAAGAGAAAGTGCGAAACAAGAGTTTTAAAAAAAATTGAAAGTTTTTTCTTATTTTCAAGACTTGATATGAGGAACTAATGTTTTAGACTTGTAGGGGAGGAAAGTATGAGGGGTAATGAACTCATACAGATAGCAGAATGTCAAGGTGACAATTTTCAATGCAACATCAAGGCAGGCCAAATCGTTCACCAAGGTAGGTGGCTCACCACGGACCAAGTTCATCAAAAGTTTCCTCATCTCCTGGAGGAACTCAACACAATAGGGACCATTACTTCCTACGGGGCGAGGAATGATCTAGGTGGATATTGGTGGCCACCTTTGTATTCCACTTGGAACCCCACCATTTCTTCTTTTAGTTTTTCAGTTTCCTTATTTGTAGCACAATTTACTATTTTTGACAGTTTTTCGGGTCCTGAACTTTTAGAGCCATTTTGAGGCCCTAAACGACGTGTTTTGGGAAAATTAGGGCTGACATGGGTCACATGGGCCATAGACCCATGTTTGTCATTTCAAAGTTGTATTCATTGGATAGATCTTTCTAACGAGGTATTCTGCATGTCAAACGGAGATTGTATGCTAGGGGTTACCACCCTGGGAAGTTGATGTACCAGTTTATCCAAACTGGGCTCATAGTTTGGTGCGTCATTTCCTAGGGATAGGTTTTTGGATGTTTATGGTTTTACATTATTTCTCAATAATAAATAGGCCCTTGAGCCTCATTCTAAGATATTTCAGAGGCATGTAGCGGCCACATCTCTTCTCAAAGATAAGCTACCATTTCCCTAGCTAGTCTTATTTCCATTCTATTTGTAAGCATATTTCAGTATTTGATATTAATGAAATGAAGTTTTGTTTCTACTGCATCTTTGTATTTATGGTTATACCTATAATTTTTTACATTCCTCCTTAAATCCAAATTATTCTTGGCGCTTTATCTCTTAGGGTTAGGCTTTTGGATGTTTAGGGTTTCCCATTGTTTCTCAATAATAAATAGGCCTTTGAGCATCATTATAACACAGTTCAGAGGCACCTAGCTGCCACATCTCTTCTCAGAGATAAGCTACCATCGCCTAAGCTAGTCTCATTTCCATCCTGTTTGTAAGCATACTTCAGCATTCTTATATTAATGAAACGAAGTGTTACTTCTACTGCATCTCTATAGTTATGGTTAGATCTATAATTTGTTGTGTTCTTGTTTAAATTCGGAGCAGTGGGATCAAGTCAGGGTGTCTTGTTGTGGGGCATCTAGTGTAGGGTCATTGTGTTCGGCAGTGTCACCTTGGGGGGGGGGGGGGGGGGGTGAGTCAGTTGGTGGTGCCTGGTTAAAGGTCATGCTCTTCTGGGTAGGTGGTAAGGGTTTTTATTCCTATACAAGATTTAGTTGGTCTGTGCGGTGTCATCGTTGTGTTGGTGTTGGATTTGTTCTTGTCTTTGGTGAATTAAAGGCGTCCAGCAAGAAGGATTTATGTGTTGGGGTAACTGTCAGGTTGTGTTGGAGGTGGTGACTTGTTGTAGTGTGGTTGTGATGTCCTGTGTGGTTTGGGTGCCGATATCCATGCTCCACAAGTGGGGTCATGCGCACCAAGGAGGTTTTGCCTTGGGAGGGTGGGATGGTGTGGGTGGTGGCATCCAGGATAGTGTTGTAGCGAAAAGGGCTAGATGTGGGTGAGTTTCCCCATGAAATTTGCCCAACCACGGGCCAAGAGAGAGAGACTCCCTTGTTCTTGTCTGTTATGGAGCAGCCTTAAGATATTTTGTCTCAACCAGCGAAGCTCATTCGTCTTTGGCAGGAGGATCACTTGGAAGTTATTGGTTCCTTCAATGTTGTATACAATAGGAGTGGTATATTTTGGACAAGGTGTCGTGAGTGACGAGAAATCAAAGGTGAATATCTAAAAGGCTTGAGGTCATTGAAAAAAGCATGGAGCACTTGGAATTCCATATCCACAATGATCAACATCCACTAGCCCATCTAGAGCAGTGTTGAAACCAAATGCCTTAGTCTCAGTTCTCATGTTTGGTTTCATATACATTTTGTATGTTTTTCAACGACCTTTTTGATCTCTAGGTATATCAATGCCCATCTTTGTGGTGTCTTTTCTGTCAGTTTTGTAATCCTCCCAAGGACAAAACAATTGTTCAAAATGATGTTAGGAATTGACTAATGATCAAAATTTCCCTTTGTAAATATTTTCCGAATTAATAAAATATGTTAACGACGAGAAAAATTAAGAAAAATGCTAAGATGGAGTTGATTAATTAATTATGTTCATGTTATTATAATTTCAAATAATAAGTGGATAACTTTTTGGTCTATTTAATTTTAATATATTTATTTTTTAAAATTTGGTTTTATTTTAAAACATTATATGATAAAGGAGGTGAATTATGTATATTAATTAAATTATTTTCATTTTATTAGTTAAATATGATTGTCTATTAAAAATTAATATTAATATTAATATTACAAATAATATAAAATTGAAAATAAGAAAGTTATAATATGTTTTAATGAATATTTAACAAAATGTGAAAAGAAATAGAAAAGTGAAATCTATTGGAAAGAAAGCATGAGATGAGGGAAAAATGAAGAAGTTTAAGAAGGAGGAGGTTTCTGGGAAAATTTATTGTTATTGAGAAACACTTTTAACATTAAATCTTAGAAATAAATATGTTACAGGCATGAGATTATGTGGGTAATTGGATATATAATGTGTGGCACAATTATCATCTGAGCTTAGAGGTTGGTTATGAGTCTCTTATTACTAGTTTTAGAGTGCTAACAGCATAAAGTAATTAACATGCAGATGTCAATTTGCGAAATTGGCCTCTAAAAAGTCGTTATGAAGATAAAACATCATTGGAGTAGTAGAGTTAAGAATCTCTCATCTTGATAAGCCACAAGTCTCTAAAAAGAACTAAATGGATTTATGAAGCATTAAAGGAACTATCATTTAATCTTTGTGGTAGAAAGAAAATTTGAATAGAAAATGGTCTTCTATCCAAAGGGATATGGTGATTTGTCCCAAAAAAAGTTTTGAGGTAATTGGATTTTAGTGTCCTTTGGACATTAGATGAAACCACTCCTTATATTGGTATAAAATTTTGAGTATGTTAAAGTTTAAAAAAAAAAAATCTCTAAAAACAAACTATGTGAACCAAAAAAAAATTGTGCAAGTCTCAATATAAATACCCTTGATTATCACAAGATCATGAGCATCCACCTAAAATTAATATGGGACGATATGGTTATATCAAAGTAGAAGAAGTGAGATAATCAATAAACTTTTATATGCTAACATGAGTTAATCACATATTATACTTGTGCCCAACATATATATATATATATTAAATGTGTATCATCACCACCAAATAAAGTATCATTGACGCAATATGTAAAGATATACAAAATTTACAAAATTGATAACATGAAGCACTGATATTATTTGTTAAATGTGTATCACCACCACCACATAAAGCATTACTAAATAAATATATAAGGATCTACAAAATTGATAGCATGAAGTATTGATACCTTGATATGAAGATATTCCGATCACATTACGACAAAAGAACACTCCAACCTCTTTTGATTTACTTTATAAATATATAATCCCTAAATTGTAATTTTTAATTTCAAAATTAGTTTTCCACGAACATAATTTTTATCTTTTTTATAGTAAAAAATTCACTTGAAAATATTTTCTTGAAGACAAGATAACAATTAGACAAAGTGATATTCGAGATGATGTAAAATCCTTTATAAATGTGTCAATCATTTTATTTGAATTCGTAATGTGAATAATACAAATTTAGACCATTTAACTATTTTAAAATTAAATTAAAAAAAATTCTAAATTAAACTTTAATAATTAAATATTTCATTATGATCCAAATAAAATAGAATAAAGAACTTAAGACAAATTTTCAAAATATATTCTTCAACTGGTTGCTAAATTTTATTTCTTTATCAATAATTAAATTATATAAATAAGATAAAATAAGAAGTGGATCAAAGAGAAATATAAGTATTAATGATGGTTTATTATTTTTATTTTATTATTTATCACATTATTTTTATTCAACAGAAAAAACAGTAAACCAATTATTATGTGTTTTCTTAGTTAATAGTAATGCAAAATATTCCAACACTAACGTGGCTCAAATTGTTGTATGATTGAATCCATAAGGACTTAAATCAATTATCATTAAGTGTACTAAATATGAACTTGTCTTATTCATAAGATAAAAATTCCACCTTGCTCACTAAATTAGCACAATCACGTTATAAAATGTGGTTGATATACTTGCATTGGGATATATCAATTAATTTGAATAGGAGTTGAACATAATAACTATATTATTAGTTATATAAAAAAAATTCCGATATGATTATTATTGCAAAATTCAACAAATTATAAATATTCACCTTATAAAAAAATAAATATATTAATTTTTTTCTAAATAAAATTAACTTATATTATGGTTTGACAAGGAATTTGAGTGGTAAGGCTATGTACTTATGTTGTCATGATTTACAAATTGGAGTTTTACAAGAGAGGATTTGATTTGTTATGACAAGTTTGGTTGAACCTTGTATTTATTATATATATTGAAGATGATATATTAGATAGCTCTATAATTTCTCAAACCAAGCATGCTATCTAATGCATTGAGAAAATTGTTTAGATTGGCATACAAGGATTTAAAAGTGGATTAGAATATAAAGTAAATTGATTAGCATCTGCTCCATACCTCCTTAGCTATGTCAAGAAACTTGTATACATGCAATGAACCTCAATTCTATTTGTTTATTTGGCTCAACCTTTTATAATGATACGATTTGAGAATATGATTAGGGTAGCTTTCAATCACTTACAGAATACAACCAAGAAAATATTCAGAATCTCCCTACAACTTATTTTCTTGAAGGACCTGTGGACACCAAACAAGGTAATTCATAGATATAGAGGTCCATAATCTTCTCATGTCTAGACAAAATGAACATGATATAATCATTGCAACGTTGTTATACATCTGTTTTCTACAATGAAATGACATTCTTAAATTACATTTTTTCCAGTCTAAAAATTTTCAAGGTAAATAAAAAAAATGTCACAGTTGTAGGATATGTATATATACATATCTTGACAAATCAAATATGTATACATATCCTAACAACTCAAATTCTTCATGAGGTACTAATAGAAAAATATCTCTATAAGGTTTTTGAATCTCTAAGATAGTCTTTAATATGTTGATAAGAGTTACATAGGTTAGGAATAATCATTATATTCATTATTATGAATAAGGTAATTACAACTAGTATGAAAACATTGATATATTTGTTCGAGAAATTAAAAAAACCTTTATGTTTGAGTTATGTATTGAAAACTAATTCATTTAGTCTTGTAGAGATATAGATTTTTATATGGCTCAATTTATAACTTAGAATTTGAGGTAAAAATAATTTCTTGATAATATAATAGGCTTTGCATGAGCTTCATATTTCAAGATAGACATATCATAAAATCAATTGAGACCTTGAAATATATTTTATTTTAAAGGTGAGAATTCTCCAAACATTAAATACATTAACATTAAGGCACATCAAGGATATCAAACATTAATTTCGTTAACATCAAGGCATTGCAAGGAGGTATTGAGATGGGTAATAGTTGAAAACCAGCACCTTGAAACTCCCTTATCCTTAGGTTTTTCATATCCTTTCACAGTATTCCCCCATTTAAAAGACCACAGAAACTTACCCACTTTGCATGGTATTTCCATTAAGCACCTAATTACTTACATCAATTCTTTTGTGAGAACTCACTTAGAGGAGGCATCAACCCCCTTAGGATAGCAAGCACCTACTTTCCAAGAGGCACCAACATCTTATGAATGCAGACCACTACCTGCTCTAGCCACTATTCTACCTTTCATACAATTTTCAAACTGAAAACAAAGGCAAATACATATACAAAGAATGCCAATCTAGTTCATTATAGAAACATGCTTCTTCTCTTGGTCATCTACTTTTCCATAGGATATATAAGCCTAACACAACAACACATATCCTCTAGACACAACCACATTTACTCTTCTCTCGGTCTTCTCTCACACAAGCTCGTTGTAGAACTTTCCTTTAGTTCAAAACTTGGCCTAGTTACTCAGCTCTACACTTTTCAACATATACACAAAAATATTTTCTTCCCCACTTTGCTCAATGGAAATCACTAATTTTATTCATCTGCTACACACTACTCAATGCTACCCTTTCTACCTACTTCCACACTTCCCAAGCTTACCTCTATATGGCTCCTCCATGTTGTTGTTGCATCTGATGCTGTGATTCTGCTACTACATTATACATAAGGATGGGCTCCCAAGTGCTTTCTCGACTCTCTATGTGATTCTCCATACTGAGAATTTAATCGTAGTCCACCTTCACACTCAAACAAGTTTTTTCATCTCTGATTTTATAGCACACATAGAACTTGACACATACTTCAACACCGCTTCTATGTTCCTCATTTAAGTCTATAATATGTGCACAGGAGATTAGAGTTGTCTTTCTTTCAATATTGTGACAATCCCAATCGTTATTCTATGTGAATCATTGTTCTTGTTGTCTTCACACAACGATCTTTGCAAATGCCATTAATTCCATTAATCAACTCCCTTGACATGGATTTAACCTCTAGCTATTGACCCATTCATCTTTTAACTCTTTGTACTACTATACTAGAGCCATAAATTATTGTAACTCATATAAAACTAATGTTACAAAATCACACAATTTCGATTTCTTTAACCCCTTAGCACTTAGCCTCTTCTCATGTTTCCCCTCCATAGGATCGATGTTTGTTACAAAATCACACAATTTCGATTTCTTTAACCCCTTAACACTTAGCCTCTTCTCATGTTTCCCCTCCATAGGATCGATGTCTATGACGAGTGGCTTCATATTCCATTGTGCTACAACTTCGAGGCTCCCCACATATTGTAAATTCTTATTATTGTGTTGTTATGAAAACGATAGATTTTGATATTCCAAGCCCCTCTTGGTTAGCCTCTCTTCTTTTTCGCTATGGGACCGGTTGCCATGACCAACAACATAGCTTTTAGGTGCTAAGCCCTTTAGGACCTACTATGGGCCTATCACCTTATATTTTATCATTATGCCCTTGGTTCCCTAGCTTCTATGACCAAGCACCAACACTATATTGGAGCACCACATATCGGGATTTTTTCCAAAATTTCAGTTAGAGCAGAGTTTCAAAATTTCAACCTCTGTAATTTTTTATATCCCTTTGTTGTTATCCCTGTTTTGTGCCCTTGATTCTCTAAACTTTCACAACCAAGTGCCATTTCAAATTAGAGCCCCTTTCTTCAAATCGAAACATTTCTTTAAAATAATTAGACAGAAGTTACGAAAACTCCAACTTCTTATTAACGACCTCTGAAATGACGTTATGTTGTCATCGTCTTTGCCACATGGCATCTCCTTAGTGGTGAGACTTGTCACCAAGATTTTCCCCATTAGGCCACCCAATGTTGCTGAATCTGGTTGTCACATGTACTATGAATTGCCACATCATTCTCATGCCATCTTCCTCATCAACTCATAGGGGACCAATCAACTAATGCCATGTGTACTGTAGAGGAGATAAAAAGGGTCCTCTTGGTCCTTGGTTTTTCAACGAGTTCCTTTGTAATTCTCATTTCCCACATTCCTCAGTGCTTCCAAAATTATTCCATTAATAAGGACTTACGAAGTTCTGACCTTCGATATTTCAGCCTTTTGAAATTTGACCGCCTGATATTTTGTCCTTTCGATATTTCAGCTTCCTCTTAAGGACTCCAAGCTCTTTACTTCGACTGTCAATAACTTTTGGTCCAATTAGTCATTTCTAGACTTTCACATACCATTGGAAAAAGAATTCAGAGCACTAACCAAATGTGTCATCTACAAGAGTATCTGAGTTGATCTTTTGAGGCAGAATCTCATCCAAAGCATGAGTCCCCTCATCACCACAGTCATCTTTTTATCGCTTCTCTTGTAAGCCTACTATTATGATGATTCTCTACTAGAGACTGCAAAAACCATAGGATTCCCCCTAAGCTTGAGACATCAAGCATATCAAACTAGCCAAGTTGTCATCAATTGCAACATAGTGCCACCATCCAATCAAACAAAGTCAATTGTCCAACATAACTTTAATGTATTAATCTTGGGTTTAAAACTAAAAAAAAATTCAAATATTTTTCATCTCATCTTTTAAATGATGTATACCTATTAAAAATATTCTTTTAATATCAAATCTTATTCATCCATTTAACAAAAATTCAAAATTGTATAACCCTATTTAAAATAATTGAAATAAATATATAAAAAAAAATAACTATTTTCTATTTTTTATTTCCATATTTTTTATTTTTAATTGATCAATTCTCATTTAAATCAAAAAATAATAAACTAATTATTGATTTATTATATTATAATTGCTTAGTTAATCATAATGCAGGATATTCTATTTACAATTTGGTTTAACCTTTTATTATAATGATAGTCGCATTACCAATTATAAGTTCTTAGTATCACGTGTGAACTTGAATAGATTAAAATATAGCCATTAGATTAAATCATGATTGTTTGCTATTGTTGAGATTTTCTGTTTGAACTGAAATAGGCAGAAATCTCTGTAGGTGACAACAGTAGAAAATCTGTTGCTGGATTATCTCCAGGTTGTTGGGAGCAAATTAATGCATCCTAAATTTGATGTGAGAGCAGTTAGATTCTCTCTACTATAAAATAGGTTGTCATACGGATAGCTGGGTGAGAGTGTGAGAGTTTCATTGATGTAATCTCCAAATTTATTTAATATATTCCTGATGCCTATGTTTGGTGGACGTAGCCCAGATTGGTTGGGTGAACCACGTTAAATATTGTGTTTATGTGCTTCTGTTGTTTAATTGTTTTTTTGCTGCACCTGAATCCAACAATTGGTATCAAAGCTTGTTGGAGGTGAGGTGCCTGGAGAAGCTGACTGCGTTGTGCGTGACTGCTGGTGGTTTGCTGTTGTGCGGCTGCCTGAAATCGCTGGTGCGTGGCGGAGGTATTCCGATTTGGCGTAGCTGCTGCGTGGGGGGCTTCAAACACAAGTGACAGCGTATTGGTGTAGCTGCTGCATGGGAGGTGGATTTATAAACACCTGCGTGGAGATCTGGTGTCTGCTGCGTGGAATGTAAACAGCGTGGAGCGTGGATCTATGACCAACAGCGTGGAGAGCAGTGGAACAATGTTAAACCTGGTATTTTTTTTTTTAAATGCTGTGTTTTAAATTGCTGTGGAGCGCTTACCGCTGCTTGAGCTGATTGAGAATTTATTTATTTTTCTCGCCTTACTGCCACCACTCGAAAAATCTAAAGTTATCATGATTTTATTCAAGGCTCAAGTTCGGTTTATAAAAAGACAGCATGGGTATGGGAATTGAAAAATGCGTTGTTATATTTTATAAACAGCGTGGATTTTGTTAAAAACAAAACCTGCATATTATAAACCAGCGTACATATATATAATGGAAACATCCACCGTATAAAAGAAAAGGCGTAGTTTGCCATATATGAGTTATGGTTATATTTATGTTTTAAAAGTTAACGCATGTGGTGGAGAAAGAAATTTTTTATGCCATTAAATAAAAAGGAGTCCTTTGCCATTAAACAAAAAGGAGCCCTTTGCCATTAAATTTTTTTGAAGCCCTTTTTTTAAAAAGGACTTATATTATTATTTTTTTTAAGTGTATATGGAAGAAGGCAGTTTTGTTTGTAAATGAGTGCAAAGTCAGTTTTTGGTCGTGTAAAAACCAATGTAAAGGCAGAAATTTTTTTTATGGCATAAGTACAAAGACATAGGCAAATTTTGTTTGTAAAAACAAAGGCATTGGCAATTTTTTTGCTGGTTGGATATTGGAGATTATTGTTTTTTGCTGATAAAAGATGGCCAAAAATCAAAGTGCCCGGTTCGAAATTGAGAAATTCAATGGCAAGAATAATTTTGAAATCTGGAAGGTGAAGATGCACGATCTGCTAGTTCAACAAGGTGTGGCGAAAGCACTGTTGGGGAAAAACAAAAGACCTGCTTCCATGACGGAGGATGAATGGGATGAGATGGATGCTAGAGCTCTGAGTGGAATTCGGTTATGTCTGGCAGACGATGTTTTGTTTAACATTGTGTCAGAGAAAACCGCTGCAAGCCTGTGGTCGAAGCTTGAGAAGCTCTACATGACGAAATCTTTGACAAACCGAATTCTCCTGAAACGGCAGCTTTACAGTTTGCGGATGAAAGAAGGTACCTCAATTACTGATCACCTGAATGTTTTTAATACCTTGTTGGT
>APFE030294251.1:0-12859 GCA_000404065.3 Pinus taeda | reverse complement strand
TGCTATGATTTATATTACTTTCTATAGTCCATGGTCTATTTTAAATATTTTACTCTTTTGCCATAACTGGAAGAATCTCAAGTTATCATTGAGATAAATAAATCTCTATAGTACATACTCATTATATATATATGTGAATGAAGATCTCTGCTATGATTTATATTACTGTGGCAATGCCATTTTCCTCTTGCAAAGTTGCATCCATTGGTTTTTTTAAGACATTAAAAGAATCTAGCTGCTATGGTTTGTTATGATCGATGGGTTATCTTTTAGATTATATTGTAGATGATATTAAATACATTAAATCATTTTGAAATAAACACGGACATGCCGTTGGCATTGATTAGCGGCATATGCTACAATAACTTATCTTCATTAAAAACGAGGTCGATGTATTCATTGAGAATCTCTCACACTAAAACTTCTTGAAACATGGCCTGAAACACCATGTGTTAATGATGTTTTCATAGAAGTTGCAACAATGAATGTTGAAGGCAACATGGATGTTCTAGAAAATAAAAATGTTAATGAAATTTCCATGCAATAGTGTCCTTGAGAGACAAAATATTTCTATGATTTATTTTGGAACAAATTGATGAAGAGCAAGCTATGGAAGGTGACATGTGGTAGTCATTTACATACAAGCCAATTTTTGAAGAAATAGAGGACATGCATGGACAAATTGGAACAATCGAACAGTTGCACCAACCAATAAAGACACTGAAATCTGAAGTTTACAACAAAAACACAAAGCTAAAGCAATGAAGAAAAGAAAAGGAAATCCAAGTGACGTAAAAAAAAATTAAATTGTAAGCATAGCTTAGACTCGGACTAGAAAATATCTTAGTTTAAATTTTTGTTTTTTGTAATTAAAGGGGAGTGTTGCATAAAATAATTTCAACCACCCATTTAAATAGGAGACAAATGTTTGTTGGAAATCTTCGAAAATTTCATATCAGAATGATCTCAAAACATACAGGTAATGACTCATTTTCTTCAGTCAAGGATAGTGTGCATTTGCATGGACTGCACAAAACAATTACAAGTGATAAGTATATTTATTTTCAAAGTGATTGGTACATTTTTTCCCATTTGCAAATCGATGGTACAACAAACATGGTAAATAAAGTTCTAAAAACATGTTGCAGATAAATTCTGGAGAGCATATAGACAAAATGAAATTTAACTGGTGTCAACAAAGTACAAGAAAACCACCCCTCCTTATCATCTAGAGTTGTGAACTTAGTGGAATTACCAATATGAATAGGTCAGCAAAGGTGTCAAATAGTTCAAGCACAATAAATAGGTAGCCTTTCATAAAAATAAAAAGGTATTCCCATTAAAGTAAGTGATGGTACATCTAAGAGGAGTGATTTCCTAAAGGTTTCTGCAACAAAGTAAAGTCAAAAGCAAAAGAGATAAGTTAAAACTTAAAAGAAAAAGAAAATTGAACCATGTAAAATTCTAATGACAAGGCAATCATCGATATACATCACTTAAAATTTCAATGTTTCAAACATTTATATATCTAACACAAGGTCAAATGATGAACCATGGCAACGTTGAATGACCAATTACAAGTCCATCAATTTATAAACTCTATTTAGTCAAGTGGAAAGGTTTACCAGATTCATGCCACACTGACAAATAGAAAAAAAAATGATGAAACACAATGAGAGCAGTTTAACATAAATTGATAAACCAAAAAATGAAGATATGAAAATTGAAAAACCTGAAAAGCTAAATTTGTGAATGCTTGCTTTACGAGTAGAAGAATGTAAAGCCTCAGGGGTTAGTTCAGATGAACCAGACATGAGATCTTTTCCCAAATTTGAGAGGTTACAAGTTCGAATTTCTTGATCCTCTTTATATTATGCTCCAGAATCACTCCAGAATCGGGATCAACGTTTACCTCATTTACCATTCAAAGATCATAGGAAAGTACTTAGAACTTATAAGGTTTTCCGCGAAGTATTTTATTTTGAAAAAAAAGGATAACAAGATGTAAAACTTCAAAAAAACCTACAACTAGATCACCGAACATGTATCAACCTACAAACTTAGCTGACAACGTGCAACACTGTGCGAATTGTATACTCAAGTCCATGAGAGCCAAAAGTTGAAGTGTTTGGAAAGTGTTGAAGAGTTTAGAAAGTGTTACCATTTTAGTATTTTTTAGGATATATCCTCCATATAAACCCAAAAATCCAAATTATAAATTACACGTTTTATTAAAATTAAGTGATAAGTTCTCCCTAAGGATAGTCAAAATGACATTTATTAAGCAAAGAAGCCATAGAAGCATTGGAAGTAATGGTAAATGTATAAAGTATGCATGCATATGTTTTCCAGAGTCTAGACTCCACCCTATGTTAGAGGCTTACCAGAATTTGATCACCACAGAGTTATTAATTGGTCAAGTTTATGAGGTACAAGGTTCATGTATCTCCCCATTCAAAGTGAGTACTATGGAGTAGGATAGATCTTCAATCCCTAGCGGAAGGATGACTAAATCTACCATCACTGATAGGGAAGGCATGTAAAACAATATTAAATCTGCCATCACCGAGGGGAAAAGAAATCCAACCTTGCCTTTAGGTGATAGAAATCAAAAAAGATGTAAACAGTAGTAATTCTGATATCACTGAGGGGAATATGTGCAAACAATATTAACTACTATCACCAAAGGGAAAAGAACTCCAGACCTTGCCTTCAGGTGCTAGCAAGCAATCATATTCAGATTTCCAACCAGCTCATCCCGGGTGTGTCACCAGTGTAAAGACAAACTTCCAAATTCCTACCAAAGCATCAATCAGTTTCCAAATAAGATTCAACGGTATTTGGGTATCTATTCAGTTTTAAGAAATCGACAAGGCTGGTAGGCAATAGTGTTCTTTTCCCAGTATGTACAATCATTATTGGACAAACTTAAGCTTTGTCATATTGGGTTTCAAGACTAAACTTCTCGCTAATTGTTATCATAATAAGATTACAATGGGTAAATTGGACTGTATCGGAAACCTCAAAATAGACTGTCGTAAGCTTCACCATTCTTGGTGCTTGACAATATAAATACTGACCTTAGATTTGATGTGTAGGAGGTGCATGATAATATAAACATCGTTGCAAAATTCCTAATTAAAGTTCAGAAATTAGAAGATCTACACAAATCTAGACCTTTTTACTCTCAGCTGTGTTTGTGATATATGGAAATGTATTGAATAGTACACAGTTAAAACAAGACAACACAGTAAAAATACACATTTTTGTGACATATGGAACCGTGGAGACAAATTGGGTTTCTTGTATACTCTAGTCACCAAATTACGGAAAATCTTTAGACCTCTTCTAATTTCGGTCCAACATGTGCGAAGGAGCGAATGCAGACTCTTACTTTGGCATGAATGAAGAAGCCTCCCGAGGGCCAAATTCACTGTAATCTTTTGTGCTAGTTATGTTGTGGTAGCTTTTTGGTTAAACAAGTATTTTAGGCAATATACACGCCAAGTCTATAGGAATAGGTATGAGTAGGCTGGGCATAGCAATTTTTTAATAAAAAGATTCGATGAGCAACAGGCTGCAATTGTTTTCATTTTCATCTATAACTGTCATTATTTTAAATTTAAATTATTAAAAAAAAGGGCGAAATTTTGCTTAGAAATCTCTTAAAGCCGACAAGTTTATGGAGAAAGGTTGTTGATGTGATTAAAGGGGAAAAATGAATAGCCCGGTAGGTTAATCAACTAATCTCGTTAAAGGATTGTTCTACTTATGGTCGCTTCAACAAGGTGGCCATATGAAGACGCTTACTTTTCTCATTTTACTTATTGCACAGAAAAAAGTTAATTACAGTTCCAACTACATCATTAAAATCCATTAGAATACATCCATGTTAACCTGGGGAGGATCTGATAAGCACCTATAGCAAAAAATTAAAAAAAGAGCCCGACGGAGCGGCTAGGGTAATCCTAGCCGTCGCCCTCAGCTGCTACAGGAATTTGCAATTTCCGTTTGCTAGCTCAGCTGCCGCCTTCCGCTCATTGCATGACTCCTTTTCCATGACTGAGGATTTATTATGTTTGCGAGTTTTGTTTTTGTTGATTTGTGTTTTCTATTGTGTCCTTACTAGTTGATGGTCGAGTTTTAAAAATTCCCCTGCAAATCAGAGTTGTTGATTTAAAGAGTTCTTTGCTGGGTGGTCTTTGACTGCCCCATGGTTAAGTGATTCACCTAAGTAGCTTTGTAAAAGGAGCCGGCACAATTCCTTCTCTTAATTTGGAATTTTCTTCTGCGGTCAACGAGAATGTTAAAATTCTCAAGGAAAAAAGGGTTGATGGGTAAGGTTATCCGCCTTTGCCCTAATTATACTTCTATTTTAGAACGGATTTCTAACAATTAGGTAGATCATGAACTCATTGGTACTCTGTACTATGGAAATAGATATCATGCTTTTATTGTGATATCATGCTTTTATTGTTGAATGTGAGGACAAAGATCTGATCTTCAGATCTGAGCCTTACTTCATAGACTCCACGAAAATGTTTCTCATCTATTTGAATTTGAATTTTAATCCTAACATAGAAATTTTCTACGCCTACTGGGATCAAATTCCCATATCTTCCCCCTTTCATATCTTCCCATTTTTTTTGGTATTTTTTAAATCTATCTACAAATTGGCCCGCTATATTATTAGTTTAAATTCTAAGGAATACAACTTCCCATGCGCCAAAATTTGTGTTAGAAATGTATTTTGCAAAACTCCCAAAATAATTTGACGTGCTATATTACTAGTTTACAGTCCAAGGAATACAACTTCTAGCATGCCAAAATTTGTGTTGAAATGTATTTTGCAAAACTCCCAAAGGTAATTTATCTGACTTGGAGGGTCCAAGTCATCTTCAGGTTCTAGATTATGAGCAAGTTCCTTTCAAATGTAATTTTTGCGATAAGTATGTGTTTTACAAAAATTTGTCCAAATACTATAATATCTCAACTTCTTTCTATTTCATCTTCAGCTTCTCAAATTAATAAATAGCAGTGAACATTCAAACAAATTCCAAGGAAACACAAAAGGCCTCATTCTAATAGATTTGAGTCTCACCAACATTCTCCCTCCAGTAATAAATTTGGAATTTTGCACTCTACAGAAGCAGAGGTCAAGGTTGAATGATTAATTCAATACCCCATTTCGATCACGCAGTTCCATTCTCCCTCTAGAAATAGATTTGGAATTATGCACTCTACAAAAGCAGAAGTCAAGGTTGAATGATTAATTCAATATCCCAATTT
The DNA here is from genome assembly GCA_000404065.3 of Pinus taeda. Taxonomy (NCBI): domain Eukaryota; kingdom Viridiplantae; phylum Streptophyta; class Pinopsida; order Pinales; family Pinaceae; genus Pinus; species Pinus taeda. Next base: position 7,570 of record APFE030294251.1, on the reverse strand, counting down.
GATCAGGGAGTTCCAGATCTAGTGCAATCAGAGATCATCAATTCACCTGTTGAGGAAGAGGTTTCACCTAAGGAAAGGACAAAAAGCAGTCTTTTAGAAAAGAAGTAAGAAGTAAAGAAGAAAAATATGTAATCCTTTTTTTTCAAATGTTCTAAAAATTAATCAATGTTATTAACCATTAATAAAATATAGACAATATCAAAGTAATTAATCAATGTTATTAACCATTAATAAAATATAGAAAATATCAAAGTAAGAAATCTCCAAAATCTGGTGTCTTGATCTTCCTACAGATCTAGTAAAAAGATCGTTTCACTTAAATTCTAGAGATGTTTTATTTTTATATTACCTTGTGCAAGCAATTTGTAAGAATCTATTCATGTACTCAAAAAATAATGTATTTAATTTTCAGTAGATCTAGTCTTGAATCCCCTGCTCTCTTTTTGTCAAGTATGGTTTTTTTGTCCTCTTCCTTTTACATTTATTGAAGAATTTTTAACATGTTCTAATAACAATTTTTTTAATACAAAAATTGTAACCTTCATTCCTATATACTGCTTTAGCAGCATGTTCCAATAGCAATTTTTTTTTAATACAAAAATTCTCATTACAAAAAAAATCCAATATAAATAAAATTTAAAAAAATACATCTATAAACCCTATTTTTGATCTCCTGATAAATACATCCCAAATTAGATTCACATGTATCTATTGATAAATAGATACCAAATTAGATTCACATCTATCTATTGAAACATTCTCATAAACAAACTTGGAAAACAAACAACGTTAAGCAGATACCTCACTTCTACGAGCACGAAGTACACATCTTATAGAATATATCGCTTCTACGAGCACAAAGTACAAATTTCAAAAACACACAAATGTGAAAACCAATATGTAGTTTGCAGTGTAAACATCATCGCACCTTTATATATAAGGGCTGACGTGCCATCATAAGGGCTGAGAAGGACAAGAGGCAGACTAAAAAAATTGGTGTTCTGTGTGGGAGCGAGTTTTATTCTTCGGCGTCATTCATGGAACAGCAACGTCGAGCCACTCTAACAATGTTGATTGACTTCTCAGTCTGCCTCTAACTCTTCTGCGCTCCTAGGCACTCAAATTGTGGAGAGCTCACAACTTAAACTTATTATTCCAACAAAATCCTTGTTTGATTATGAGCAAATTAGACCGGAAAATGAACAGGAAAAACTCTCCAAAACATATAATAGATAGGCTACAACTTATCAGGGGGTCTAAAGAATAAATAAAGTGGAATTATAACAACTAGATCTAGATATGATGCACTGATTCAAGACAACCCTCTTGCTTGGTGGCATAGATTAGTATGGAAGGGACAAGGCCCCCTTAAATGTAGGTTGCTCCTTTCGTTGTTGTTGGAAGGAAAAATATTGACCTGGGATATTGTTGTTATGGAAGGATGGGTAGGTCTTGGATATTGTATTCTATGTTAGGTGAATGAGGAGCCTATTGCTCATTCATTTATTCATTGTCCTTTGGTTATTTATGTTTGGAAGATGATTTTCTCTTGTTTTAACCTTGATGTCTAGTGCAATGGAATCTCAATTGAAAAGTGTTTCTAGACTTGAAATCAAAGGTTTATTTAATCTCCCCTTAAATTCCTTCTAATTTTTGTATCGTGGGGAATTTGGCTAGGGCAAAACTATTATTTATTTGAATGTTGTGGTTTTCTCTAAAGTTATTGCACACAATGCAATATCATCTTATCTTGATCAAGTGAAATCGCTAAAAGGAAAAAATATTAGCCTAATCAAAGATGTGGAGCTACCAACTAGTATAGACATGACAGAGATGAGAACAGAGCAGCATGTGGCATCGGGCTTGGTGGTGGGGTTCAAATAAGGGGCACAAGCGCTAAGGGACGATATGCACGACGTATTGTCTGTGTCTACACACCCTACCAACATCAAGATTGACAGCAAAACTGTTGAAAAGTGTGCAACAAGAAATGGTTTTTGAGAATGCAACAAGATGATGGAGCTTAGTGAAAAGAGTCGCCTTCACTAAGTGGGCCCGCAGGCTATTTTTGGCGCAAGTCTATTTTTAGACATATGGATCATGGTCTATGAGTTGCAGGATGCTATTTGTGGATGATTGGTCATGTTGGTAAAAATAGATGGATTTCTATTTTTAGACATATGGGCGGAGTCTATTTTTAGACTGCCAGGCTAAAAATAGAAAAGTCAAATATTATTATCTCACAATAATATTTGGACTATAAACTTAATCTTATTCTCTTGGAGCACTTCAGTTCGAGCTACGGATGTGGCACATGCAATTGCATGAAGGAAATACGTGGTTCTTATGGGTTAGTTGAATATTTGCATGCATGACTTCAGTTAGAACTCAAGTGAGTTGAGTTTAGTGGACTGGAGGTGCAGTTGATGGAGTTGTGTTCAGTTTAGCTTTGTTAAACTGGTTGTATTTAGTCTAACTGGCAAATAGACTAGAGATGAGTTGGGTGAATTAGTTATTAATTAATTCACAAGTTATTAACTCATAATACAACTAATGAATACATCAGTTAACTCAGTTGCATGTCAGTGCATGTTCAGTTCAGCAGGGACAGGTGTTAGAGAATCAGATTGCTATCAGTTGTGACTATAGTTGTGCACCAGATCTTGCACAAATCAGGGGATTGAGTATGCCAATGAGTTTGCCACATTGTAGCTTGTTCTCATGTGATTTAGCCAAGGAAAGACGTGGCTGCCTTGGAATTATCACCGGTTCTTGTGCACAGGTATTGAGCAGCGGAGGCAGGCAAGCAGCGGAAGAGATTTGAGCCAGTGATTGATTCAGATCTGAGCTGTATTGTGTGTAACAGGTGGAGCTGGTACTGGATTGCTTGTGATAAGCATTGTACTTTGTAATGTTACATGACTCAATCATTAATATACAGATAGTTGGGGTTTTTAGCGAGATGCTTTCCCCGGGATACATACTGTGTTAATGTGTGAATGCTCTTGATGTTTTATTGTTATTGATGCTGCTATATTGATGATCAACGTAGAGGAGCTTATGTATTGTGTATGTTTTCCGCAATAGTACATGATCAGGATAATCTCTGTTGAATATGTGTTAAATTATTCAAAATTTCTACAGTTGTAAGTAGACTAGTTAGGTTGGTTATGTACAACATATTTTGACATAATAAATGGGAAGGTGTCAATAGTTGTGTATGATTCTAAGTAGTTTGAGGTATCTTAATAGTTACTTATATTGTAATTCCCTTCAAACTCTAATACAAGAAACCATCCATTCCCTTGATCTACATGTTACTGATGCTTTTGTGATACCCTATTGTCGTCTGTATGATTGTGTTTTAAAAGAGACAATTGGTGGCAAATTTGTATTAGTTGCAATATTTTTGGGAGCTACCTTTGTAGAACTCTAGATTCTGAGTTGTTTTCCTTGGAGTCCTTAGTTGCATAGAATCCAACCATTGAAATTCTAAATTCTCCATAATGATAGTTTTACCACATTGAACCATTAGAATATAATTCTGATTTGCACCCTGCCTAAAACAGATTGACTCAAGCTTCCCATTAGACACGTCTTTTACTAGAGAAAGTGAAATGCTTTTGGCCTCATAGTTTCTTGCAATGTTATCCCTATATAATTCTCTGGATTTTTAGGAGGCTGATGATTTTGTATGACTTAGTAAGACTATAAGAGGTTATATAATTCTTCTTTGAGAGCATGTTGCACCTATTGAGTGGGCATTAAATTCAGAATGTAATTGGAACTAGTTTGATATCCATTCAAAAGTGAACTCGATAGTTGAAATTATACTAAAATATGTGAAAATTATGAGATTATTCTCACTTGTATGCCAATTGGAAATGCCAAACTGTCTAGTATGTGAATATGGTTTGAAGTCTGTAAAATGATGTTGAATTAATAAAATGGGGGAGAAAAATAGATTCATTCTTCTTGAAGTATGGAATATATATGGAAAATTGCAACAATATTACATTATCTACTTCTTTATGTGTATTCGATGTGATAGTTGTAAATGGCCATGGAAGATGCCTCCAGATGTGAAATCTCTAGTACAAGCATAATGTCAGGAACAATCCTTGTGCTACATCACAAGTAAGGAGAGCTCTCAACAAATTTCATGGAAGCAACAATCTTAGTACTACAATGCCAGGAAACAAAAATCATTATGATACATTGCTAGCAAGGAAGGACCCTTGCACTACATTGTAAGGTAGGAAGGTTAGTCATAATACATTACAAACTAGGGAGGCTAATTGTGTTAAATTACAAACTAGGGAGGATAATTGCACTAAATTACAAACTAAGGAAGCTAATTGTGCTCAATTTCAAGCTAAGGAAGCTAATTTCACTCAATTGCAAACTAGGAAATCTTATCACGTTAGTTCATCGCAAGACAATTACATTTGGTTGTTCATCTTCATTGTAATGATTAGAGGATATCTTAAAGTGTGGGAAACCTGGTAGTTAAGCAAAGGTTTGATTGACAAAATGATGAAGAAGTATTTATATTTTTAGGCATACATGTATGTACCTTAATTGTTTCCATTATTTGGCGAATTTAAATGAATAAAGAAACCCGGTAGTTAAGCAAAGGCTTGATTGACAAAATGATGAAGTATTTATATTTTCAGGCTCACATTTTGTATGTATCTTAATTTTTTCCATTATGTGTTGAATTTCGAACTTCAATCTTGAAATTCTTCCAACCCGGTGACTTAGTCATGCATAATTTCCATTTACAACACTTGATAGGAAAGTTTGAGAAAATAAAAGAGCATGTAAGTCTTGAATTTTATAAAGGGCAATATCGTGCATGCCTTCACTATCATGTATTTGAAACTATAAATCAACACAGCTATAGTGTGTGGAAGTTAAAATGTAAAACATAATATTAATATTTTTTAATAAGTTAATGCAATAAGTTATAGTTCATTTAAGGTCATTGTATTTTAGACTATTGATATGAAAGTATTAAAGAGGAAAATAAAGCTAATACTAATTGCACTAGTATTCTTGTTCTATTAAAATATCGTTTTCATCTAAGGTTATAAATTTTAACATCTTAACAAAGAGACTTAAAGTTGGGATGGGTAGATCATTTTCAAAAGGAGGGAGAACAAGGACCATGTGCAAGCCTATGAAAGACTAATACACTTTTTAAGAATGTTTACGAATTTTTACTTTAAAGTTTAACTAAAATTAATAGTTTATTTGTGGAAGACCTTATTTTTGTGGAAATTTCAAACAAAACGAACCTTCCATATCACGAAAGTTAAAAAACATGTTGCCTCTAAAGCTCAAGAGAAGGTGAGCATTGCAACACAAAAGTGCATTCTCACCACACTTGTGTTCACCTTTTTGGGTGGTGAGGGTGTTTTTGGACAACTAGATGCCAAATAAAGGAATGGGAACTTATGGAAAAATTGTATTCTTTAAGGACCAAGTGTTAGGATAGGTTAGGTATGCATGCTCATTTTCTTAAAAAATATAAAATGGAATGGTAGTAATCTCATTACTTTTATTAAGTGAAGTATTTTCTTAATGGTATTGAAGTGGGAAATAATATTGTTCTAGATAAATCACAATGCAATTTAAAGCTTAGACAAAAAGGCCAAGAGAGGAAATATTAAAATGTGTTAAACAGTAGAGTGAATAAGGGCATCAATGATGTATAGTGGATGTATACGTATTTTTTAATTTGGAATTGGATATATATTTGATTTTTTTTTTTTGAGGAAATTCACATGAACATATTCAAGTGACACCACCATATTTGTGGATGATACGACTAATAAAGTTGTAACATTGATTAATGTGCTTCATCTAGGAAGATTTGATTTTGGTACCTATTGGCATAGAACTAGCCAAATGTCCAACAATATTGGAAACAACTAGTTGAGTTAACCTCTTGGACTTGTATATATTTGAAATATATTTTTATATGCTTGCACATTAGTCATACATACCACATTTGAATTACTAGGCAACAATGGAAATACCTTTTTAAGTGGTCACACATTAGTCCTGTTGTGAATTCGATGGCCACCTTGGGCAATTAGAAAGAAAGAAACACAAAAGAAAGATGAAGTTTGCAATGGTGATTATTAAGTTAGTTGTTAAAAAGTTGCACACTTAATGAGATAGACACCTATTGATATATAAAGACGGGGAATCTATCATCCTTCCTTATTAAGTGCTCCCCACTTCCTTAGTGGGAATTGCAATATGATTTTTTGTTTAAAACTAAGATCAATCGATCAAAATTTTATCATCAATGTCATAAAGCTCTGACATAAGGATTGCCAGTTGACATGAATTATGCAATGATTGCTTAAATAGACAGTCCATGCACCTAGTATAAATAAAACAAGTAATAGTTAATCCCTTGTGCACTTTACAAAATCGTTTTTTCTTACTTAATTTTTGAATTATAATCCAGTGCATTAAAAGTTCATTGGAAAGAAACGCATAAATAGGGATTGCACGTATGAGAGAAAAAAAGATTTTTTTGGTTGAATAGCTAGTTACATAGTCAACATTGATATCTAGTGTTGGTTGGAAAATATAAAATGTTTAGAATGATTAGAGAGAGAGGAATTCATATGTCCCCAAGGAGACGATCCTTGCAAAAGAAATAGTAAGAGGATGAGTTTGTTTTTTTACTTTCCTCTAGGCTCTAGAATGAAGGTCCCATAACAATATTACTTCCGCCAACCATTATAACATATGGATTTACATGTTTCAGTTTGTCATGAGTGCCATTACATGGAATTTTTTTCCTAATTAACTCTTCTTTGCTTGAGGTAGAGAATGATACAGAATGAAAACTACGTAAGCAATAAATAAAGCATGGAGCAAGAATATGTAACAAGCACATGACAAATTTTTTATTCATGAATGATACGTTGAAAACGAAAAACAAGTTTAATACTCAAGGCTTTATTATATTACGAAAAACAAGTTTAATACTCAATGTTTTTTTATTCTATATTATTTGTTAGAAGATAAAAATTGTGAAAGAATAAAATTAATAGATGAGATATTTTAAAGCTAAAGTGAATTGGTTTGTACCTATCCAATTCTATTGAATTCATTAATTGTTTAGAAATAATAGCAACAAGATGATATACCAACATGCAAAAACAAATAAACAAATCCCATCCTTATTCTTCTATTACTAGTATTATGGAAACATAAAACCCTTCTATTGCTAGGGTTTTGACCTAGGAATATACTTGTTTTGGTTTTTTACGGATTGCTTAACAAGGCTTGAAATCATTAAAAGAAATACTCATTATAAATTTTGTTATCCCTTTACAAAGTCTTTATTATTTAGTGAGATTCGCTAAGTTCTTCAAAATTTTATAATTCGATGAAATATTCACCTTGATTTTACAAGATAATATAATTTGGTGAGATATTCGCCAAAAAATTATATATCATATTATATTATTGATAAAATCACCTTCCATTTTTCCTATGTATCATGGGGATTTTCCCATTTATTATACATATAAATTTAGGA
>APFE030294245.1:46690-76278 GCA_000404065.3 Pinus taeda | reverse complement strand
AATTATTTACATTTCAAACATTAGAAAATTTAAATTCAAAAAATAGGTCTTTTAAAAAAAGGGTGTGATGCAGAATACCCACTTTTTTAAATTAGCATGAAAATCACTAACATTCTAAAATGTAATGTACATAAAGAAATTAAAGTGCTAAAAAATATGCTTTAAAAAAAACAGGTGTGTTCTGCATCACCCCTTTTCAAAATTAGGTCACTTTTTTGCTATCTCTATGAAACAGGTAATAATATCAGTTCCCGTTTCAAAGTTTACACTGTTTATATTTAAAAAGCTCAGACAAGCGACCCCACATGTGCAAGATAATATGTATTAGTAAGATTATGGAATGCAGGATAAGCTCTTACTAATTTAAGTGCAACAAATTTAAATGTACAAGGTGAAGAAAAGCATAATCTAATCAAGTGAATAGAGTTTTGAAAATTTAGATAATCTTATAAGTAATTTTGTAAACCCACATGATAATAATTCTTCAAATATCTCTCTTGAAAGGATGACATGAATGAAAAAGTTGAAGCTTTGGGGACTTAATTTTAAATACACAAGCAAGCCTCTCCTCTAAAGAAATAAACACTCAAGCACATAAATGATTAAAGGCACTAATGCCCAGTTCACCTTATAACATGATGGTGTGACTAATATAACTGAAAAAATTCATTAAATGTTGATGAGGGTGCAAGTTGGGTGATGCAAACCAAAGATGAGGAATCTAGATTGAAAATGACCAGCAAGACAACATGCATATGAGAGGGATATGAAGCTTTAAAAGGGTGTGAATGAAGAGACACCTTATAAACCCTAATGTATTCAATAGAATGGGATCTAAGATAGAATAATTGGTGAACTGTGGAGTGTGTCCTATAAAGCATGAGCCATCATAACCCTGGATCATAGACAAGTTAGTAAAGATCAAGTCAATTTGAAACATAGTCATAACCATTGATTCCTCAAAGAGCAGGGGGGCAAAATTTGGAAAATTTCAAAAAAATTGGGTGTTGTTGTACAACCTACAAGAATGGCATACCATTGATATAATCCAACATCTCTTTCTTAGTCCCTTCAACAAAATCAATCTTAAAATGAATGCAAGGACATATTGAATTGAATACCATGGGAACCACTTGAATTACTTATTTATTTAGTATGCCATCAATCCGACTCTATAGCTAGGTATAATTATTCTTTAAATGCTACATCAAGAGATCACACATGCCAGTCTTCAATAGTGATATAGAAAAGAAAATAGAGGCTTTATGATGTTCATAATTTAAAAGTGAGTTTCTGGTGTTGCTTCAATGCCAACAGATTTGTTCAGTACCCTGACAGAGTCACTCAAGAAATCACAAACATCACTTTTCTACCAACATGCCTGTTCAATACCCTGACAATGTTTCTTGCATCAACTCTCTATGCAGGAAGCGTTTCTCTTTCGTTACCCTTTATTTATTTAGTTTTTTTTGGGTGCAATTTAACATAATTGATTAATATGTTAACTTATCTAGGGTGGAAGTGGGATCCTAACCTATTTTATCTGTGAGAGAGGTTGTTTCTTGTTTGACATAAACAAAAATATTTTATGACTTAGGTTTTCCCTCATGTCATATTTCTACATCACATCACTAACTTACAAGTGGACAATGAAAACACATAAGGAATATTAGGACCAGACTAGAAACAAACTTCATGTTATGGATGCAGGCCTTACAAACTGATTAGAGTTCCACACAAGTATCAAGTCATATTTTCCTTGTTAATAAAGTATACTCATGTATAGGTAACATGGACAAGGTTTCGATACTAGGTCGAAAAGAGGCCGCCTCTTGGAGTGACCACAACAACCACACACAACCATGGGATGGGATCTCAACATTCTAGACAAGGAAAGTGAATTAGATAAAGGGAGATAATGGAGAATCTTCATGGATCATTTATGTACAATCTTGTGAATAACATGCCTAAAAGAAGGCTCAAATGAGAAGCAAATTCGCAATGCAAGAAAATGATAGAAATGAAATAAATCTAAATGTAATTCTATGGAAACAAGAAGAAAATGGAAATCAAAGAGAGATAATGCTAAAATTCAATAAATGAAAATAATTGTACAAAGAATGAAAATCTAACATGATGAGATGAATTCCAGAAGGTAAGCTAACTAAAACTAAGAGTTATGCCATGTTTGTGAAAACAATGCAGGAAAGTACAATTATTCTAATAAGAAAATGGATTACAACTAAAACTAAACCCTAATCTAATTTAGAAATAGATAGGGTTCATGTGAGATATGATTTCCAATTAAGTGAATTGAGTTGTTCCAGACCTACAAGAAAAAATATATCAGTGATCAATACCCAAATAAGAGAATGTGCAAATGTAAGAATGTTTACCTTTATAGCTCGCACATGAGATCGAAGGTCATGCCTACTAGCAGGTAAGTGTGCCATAAAATATTACTCTAACCAGTCATAGAATGATGAACATAAAAACCTTGAAAACTTCTCATGACTTTTCATTCATCTCTCTTTCCATTTGTATCAAGCACAGGATAAGGCTGAAACTTCTTATTAGAAACATACATTTATAAATAAGACTCCTTTAGATGCTCAACAACTCAATAATGATATTCAAAATAAATGGTTTTAAAACCTTGAAATTATTCAAAATATGAGCTTTCAATCAACACACACAAGTTATTAAAAGAACCTTGCAAAGAAACCTAAAACTGATCTTGTTCGAAAACCTTGTTGAGATTCTGAGGGCCTCACATAACCATTAACAAAATTTAAAATTCCTCAAACTCTTGACATGTATCTGGAATTTTAGATATTAAATGATAAAAATTTATTGGCTTGGTGGAATTGCCAAATATAAGCAAACAACTATCATCAAATATACTAGTGGGAAAATAATTAATTGAATGAAAGCTGTTAAAGCCAATCTTTTGATTAGATTGGTTAGCTAAAACATAAGAATCTCCATTTTACAAATATAGATATGAGTAAAACTGATAGATGTCACAAATGATTTAGATGGTATAGCTTTCCTTTTCACATGCTAAATATTGTAAATTGGTGAAAAAATGAGCTAAGAATCCAATAGTTTCTTCGTCAAAACATAACAAACTATCACCTTGTATCTAGTTACAAAGTAGAACAACAACATGCATGTTTAGGGAATTAAGAATGACTGATAGCATATTAGGCCTAGAAAAACATTCAAAATACAAGGGATAATGAGAAAAGTCTGAAATCAGATTGGAATATCTTCTCAAAGAAACATGCATGGGATCAGATTTAATGTTCATCATAACAATGAAGTTTTTCTTCGTTAAATGATTTGAATATCCATTAACATTTAGGAGAATGATTTGTGCCAAAGAAAAGATAACTAGTATCATAACATGCATAAGAGAGATTAAGGACTGCGTTGAGCCTCATAATTGCTTCTTTTTGACACCCTTTTTCACCTATCTTATTCTTCATTGGCCATCATAATCACTAAATGGGCATCAAAGCATAGGGTTTATGGCATGACAGGTATATAGTTGTATTATATTTCATAATTTAATAATGTTATTTATTATTAGTCTAATATTTAATTTAGCTACCGAATTGGGATGATTCTATAGCTAATGTCTAATTTCGTAGCCAAGTCCATGGTTCGATAGATTCCAAGGTGCCAGTGGAACAGTGAAATATGTGGAAATATGGTGATCAATGCACTCAATGATTCCCTCCTACCTTCATGAACTAGATTGATAAACAAATATTCTAGCTACGTGGTCAAGGATATAGTCAACTCTGTTAGCTATAACAGGCGAGAGAGGAACGAGATCTATGCCTCACGATTTTCTTTGTTAATAGAAAACCGTGAGCGAATTTTGTTATGTTATATTTTTGTAGTTAATTTTAGCATTCTGTTAGCAAGGTTAGGCATAGAGTTCTGAACATTTAAAGATATGGGCTTTATAAAAAGACCTTGCAGTAGACATAAACAAAGTGATTTTATGTACGCAAAATGAAGAATTAAAAATATGTTTTTAATTCATTTTATGAAGAACCTTTCCATCTCCATGCATGTTTGACTATTTTAATCGATAGCTTGATTACCTACTTCTCATAAAGGGCCCCCTCAAGCAGTAAGGATTTTTATTTTTCTTTAGTAGATAAAATTTTCGTATAATTTTGTAAGTTTTCTAAGTAGATGTGTTTTTAGTTTCTTTCAAATTCAAATTATGATTGTTTTACTAATAATCTCTTTTGTTTATATATGCACATGAATTAATCTTAACAATAGTGATAAAAATGATATGATTCATACTTGGGAAATACTTTATTTTCCTTACAGAATAGAGGATTTATTTGTAGACAAAATTAGATGTTATACCTCAAGCATGAGTGATTTATAAGTAATGAGAATTGTGAACATATTTAAGTAGAGATTAAATTTATTTTGGTTTTCATGCAAGAGTGTGTTATATTGATAAATGTGTTGGTCCTTACAAAAAAGTGTTTCAGATATATAGCAGAGTGCGTGTGTTTTATGAATTGAGTTTCATTTTACAAGCGTGAGATTGATTTATAAGTATGAGATTTTTATTGGTTGTGTGGATTTCATAATTAGTTATAATTTTTATAAGAGTGCAATTAATTTTCATTTACAGTAGGTGTGGGATTGATTTACTTATATGTAAAGTTATGAGATTTTCTTTTGAAGCAGATTATGAGATTTTCCATAAGTAGTCTTTGATAAAAGAGCATGATCATTTTATTTTCTAGGAATAGTTGCTTTACTCATGTGCTTTTCAATAACTTAATTTAGAATTTATATTACAATAACTCAACTTAATTTAGAATTGGTGTGAATAACCAAGGACTTCTAGCACATACAGTGCACTTACACTTTATCAGCTTACTAGCCTTGGAAGATAATTTATGCAAATAAGTTAAGGTTAATTAAATTACCAAACACTTTGGCGCCATTTTTGGGGAAGTGTAAATAGCAGTATTTTCTTTTTATTTAAAAAAAATGATATGCATAGGGAAAGAGATTATAGAGGTGGATTTATAGGTAGAGGTAAAATTTTAATTCCAACAACGTCACTCACCCTCCCACGACCTCGTAGTGCCACACCACCCACTCAAACTCATATTCCATCATTCACAGGTAAACATAAACTTCTTGAGATAGTTAGATCTGAAATCCAACTTAAAGATTCACCAACTTCATCAACCAAAGTAGTAATAGAAGAACAAGATCCTACATCCACAACAAAAGGAGTAGTTTTCCTATCTTCAACTGTAGAAAAACTTCTAGGACAAGAGTTAGAGACCCCTAGTGAAGAAGAAGAGGAAGAAACTTATTTTAGCTTACCATTTATAGAAGAACCAAAAATAGAAGAGGAACTAGAAAACCCAAATTTGGAACCCTATATTAGTTGTGAAGAATCAAGAATGGCTAGAGAAGGGGAAGGAGAGGTACATAATGTTAATGGTGAACAACCTAGGATTGGAGGAGGAAGAGGAGGGAATAGAGGTGGAGGAAGAGGGAGAGGAGGAGGTAGAGGAGATCCAAAACCATTTGGATTTCCTACAATCAATGATATACACCAACTACAATGAAAAACATCTCACCCTCCATCCTGCCAAACTTTCATGGATTAAGAAGTGAGGATCGTGAAACATTTCTCTTTGAGTTTCAAGTCTTGTGTAGATCTTATGATTACTTGCTTGACCCTAAAAGGTTGAAATTTTTTCCAACAACTCTTATAGATGTAGCATTGAAATGGTTCATGGGCTTAGGAGTACATTCTATAAGAACATGGGAAGAAATGAAAACTACATTCTTAGAGAAATATAAGGATTATTGTATGCCCCATAATATTAATGATGCATTCTTTAAAATGAAGTAGAAATAAGATGAAAATCTTGAATATTTCATTGAAATATTTGCTTATAATGTTAAATGGGCTAAAATGCATGAACTAGATGAAGGAACTTTGAAATCTCTCTTATTGAAATCCATCAGAGATGAGTGGATTGATCTTCTCAATTTGATGGGTAAGGAAGATATTTCTTAGTTATCATTTGGAGAAATTTGTGAGTTATGCATACATATTTCAAGAGGAAAGGCAAGAATTGGGAAAAATCCAAGAGATCCTCTTATGTCTAGGATTAATAATTTTGTAGCGGGGACTGTAAGTAGGGCCAAATTAGGAAATTTTCTTGACAATTTTAAAATAAACATTTTGGGAAGTATTAGTGAACAAATAGATACCCTTAAAGTGAAAAACAAGAAAAATGCTGAAAATGCTGCATTGTCAATCTTTTGTCGCAAATGTAGGAAGAAACATGTTCTGAGAGAATGCCCTCTTGACTTAAAAAGTGTAGAAACCTGTGTTATATGCGCAAAAAATCATGATACAAAAGAATGTCCTACAATACTAGGTATTAAAGCTATTTATCAAGAGGAAATAATACCAAATCAAATAGATACCGAGTCTATTTTATTGCGAAGAGACCATGGAAAAATTCACAACCAAATATGAGTCAGGGATTTAACACTCAAGCATTTGCACAACCATCACAAAATAATTGGACTGCACCCACGCCTTGGAAATCTTGGCCTTAACCATGGGCACAAGGATGGAAAAATCCTTAATGGAAAATATCCTCAATATCCTCAATTTCAACAACCTTATCCTATTTTTCCACCATAATATTTTCCTCAGCATGTTCAACCAACTCAAACTCAAAATCCAAATCCACAACTTTCATTACCATTCCCACAAAGACCAAATCAATTGCCTGCTGAACCACTTCCAAATCCAAATAATAATAAAAATTCACAATTTGTTTACAATATGGAAGGACATAATTTCCAAAGCTACATTATAACTCCACTAGATCTAAACAATGTCCAACTTAGATCTGGTTGAGTATTGCAAAAGAAGTCCCCATTAGTTGTTATTCAGTAATCTAAAAAGGAGAATTTCTCTGAAAAAGAGAAGTCTCTTAATCAAGAAGAAAAATCTCAAAAACAAACCACCCCTATACATTCTGATGATATTCCAATAAACTCAACTCCTATTCTAGAACAACCTTCAGTATCTGTCCAAACACCACCTTTTACGGGTAGAAAAACATATTTTATTGCCTGATTATGATATGATAGATGAATTGAATAATGTTTGTATTAAAATTCCTTTGCTACAATCCATTAAAGAAATACCAATATTTTCAAAGACAACCAAGGAGTTGAGTATTAAAAGGCCAGGAAGAAAGAGAAAAGAAATCAAAAGAATTCAGTTAGTTGGAAAAATTCCAGATATCATGATGGGAAAAACAATAATTCAGAAATATCTTGATCCAGGAAGTCCCATTTTGAAAACACACATCAATGGTATTGAAATTCCAAATACATTGATTGATTTAGAAGAAACTATAAACATCATGAGTAAACAAACTATGAATCAATTGAAACTTCCTAATCTTCAATATATGCCTACGTTATTGCAATTAGCAAACATATTTGTTATTAAACCTGATGGTGTATAAGGAGACATATTTGTATCCTTAGCTTCTTGGCAGTATCCGATTGATTTTAGGATTTTAACACCCAAGAGTAATTTAGGAGAACATCCATTGATTGTAGGAAGACCATGATTAGCTACAACTGATGCTTTTATAAGTTGTAGATCTGGTGATATGTTTATTTTTGATGGAAGTTCAACAAATAAATTCACATTATATCCTCCTTCAAAAACAACAATATAAGTAGAAAGTTAAGAATGGATAGATGATGATATTGATATATGACCAATCTTTGTTATTCACAAATAGATGAAGAAGATCATATTTTGAATTTAATGGAAAATAATGAGTCTTCCTCATATTGTGAATCTAATCAAAGTTTTCAAGAACAATGCAATATTGAATATTTATCATCTTGCCAATTATCCTTACATTCTATGGAAAAATTGGGAATTCTCCAATAGAAATCTTCCCAGAAAGAAATTTGAATATTAATAATAATTTGGAAGAATTTCAAAAGAAATATTTAGTAAATATGTTACAAGAGAATTCCTCTACTTATGCATGGGAATACACTAACATGAAAGGAATTGATCCTAATACTTGTATATATCGTATCTACATTGAAGAAAATGCTAAACCAATTCAACAGCCTCGAAGAAGAATGGATCCAAATTTGAGAGAAATTGTTAAAGAGGAATTACAAAAATTGTTAAATGTGAATTTGATCTATCCAATATCAGATATCTAGTGGGTTTCACCATTGGTAATTGTTCCTAAAAAGAATAGAAAATGGAGAGTATGCATTGACTTTAGGGAATTGAATAAAGCTATCGTAAAAGATCATTTTCCACTTCCTTTCATAGATCAAGTTTTAGACACATTGGTAGGAAATAAATATTTCTCATTTCTACATGGTTTTAGTTGATATAACTAGATCCAAGTAGCTCCAAAATATCAAGATAAAACTACTTTTACCTGTCCATGGGGATCCTATGCCTACCAAGTACTTCCTTTTGGGTTTAATGCACCCGCAACATTCCAAAGGGTAGTTTGAGGAAATATTTATGATCTAGCTCATAATAGTGTGGAGGTTTACATGGATGATTTTACTCTCTATGGAAATTCTTTTGAAGAGGCTCTTAAAAAATTGGAAAAGGTTCTCATTACATGTAAGGAAGAAAATCTCTCATTAAGCCATGAAAAATGTTTTATGATTTTTCCCGAGGGGATTGTTTTAGGACACCGTATTTCAGGAAATAGAATTAGAGTGGACACATCTAAAGCAGAAGTTATTGCTAAATTATCAATTACAACTTGTCAAAGAGATGTTAGAAGTTTTCTTGGTTTCACTGGTTACTTAGAAGATTGATAGAAAAATTTACAAAAATTGCATCTCCACTTTTCAAATTGCTCACAAAATATTGTGAACTCAATTTGAATTCTAATTGTCAAAAATATTTTGAAACATTGAAAGAAAATATTTCTGATGCACCCATTTTAAGAGGACCAAACTAGAAATTATCTTTCCAGATTTCAGCCGATGCTTTAGATACAACATTAGGAGCTGTACTAGGAAAAAAATATTTAACTCTTTATGCAATTTACTATACCAGTAAAAGTTTGACTCCTGCAAAGTTAAATTAAACTGTAGCAGAAAATGAATTTTTATTTGTTGTCCATGGCATCAACAAATTCAGACATTACATCACTGGTTATGAAACATTTGTACATACAAATCATTCTACAATTAGTTACTTAATGAATAAACTAATTACTAATGGGAGAATTACAAGATGGCTATTGTTGTTACAAGAATTCAATATTACTATTTTGGATCGACTTGGAAAACAAAATACAGTTGCTGATTTTTTATCTAAGATTCAAAATGATAATAATGAGGTACCTGTAGAAGATAATTTTCTTGATGAATATTTATTTGCAGTATCTACTAAATCACCTTGATTTGAAGATATTTCTAACTATTTGGCTATAGGGAAGTTACCATTAGATTTGTATCCTCAAGAGAAAAGAAAGATAATTCAAATTAGTGCATCTTACTCATGGATAGATGGAGAATTGTAAAAAACAGGCCCAGATCTGATTATTCGAAGATGCTTTAGAGAAGATGAAGTATGAGAGATATTAAAGGCTTGTCATGATGAACCATGTGGAGGACACCTCGCTAATAAAAGAACTTCTTACAAAATCCTTCTCTTAGGATATTATTGGCCTCCCCTTTTCAAGGTTGCCAAAGTATATCTAAGGAGATGTGATAGTGTCAAACAATGGGGAAATCTGTTCCTTTAGATAAAATGTCTTTGCAACCTTAGGCACTCATTGAACCTTTTGAGAAATGGGCTGTAGATTTTTTTGGTCCAATAAATCCACCATCTAGACAAAAAAGGTACATTATTGTTTACACTGATTATGTTACAAAATGGGTAGAAGCTAAAGCACTTTCTTTTGCTACTGAAATTGTTGTAGTTTCATTTCTTTTCGAGGATATTTTTACTTGTTTTGGTGTCCCAAGGGAGATTGCGATAGATCAAGAAACTCAATTTACATCTAAGATGGTACAAACGATAATGGAAGAATATAGAATCAAACATTTGAAGTCCACTCCATATCATCCACAGGTGAATGGATAGGTGGAATCCACCAATAAAGTAATTGAAGCAATTATTACCAAGACTGTGCATTTGCATAGAAGAGATTGGGCAAAAAAGCTTCCACAAGCTTTATGGGCATATCGTACCACATGGAGAAACACTATAAGACATACTCCCTTTGAACTTGTTTATGGGAAGCAAGTTTTATTTCGTATTGAGTACCAGGTAAAGACCTTCAAGAAAATAGTTAAATTAGGTCTTGACCTATATGAAGCACAAAAATAAACAATGGAGCAACTGAATGAACCAGATGGGATAAGACATGATGCTATTCAAAGAACCAACATAGTTCATCAACAAAGATCCAGGTGGCATGACAAATACATGAAGGAAAGAAAATTTCATCCAGGAGATTGAGCATTACTTTTTGACTCAAAGATTAAGGATTTTCAAGGAAAATTTCAAACTTATTGGCTTGGGCCTTGTGAGATTGAAACTATCTTTGATAATGGTATAGTCAGGATCAAAACCATTGATGAAGAAAGAGTGACCTTCCTTGTAAATGGTCATCATTTGAGAATTTATCACAAGCCATTGACAAAGGAAGAATTTGTTAAAAACTTGCAAGACAATATTGATTTGAAGATGACTAGGAAGGATTTTCTTCCTCTCCAACTTGATTTGTAAAGCTTTTTGTTATATATATATATATATATATATATATATATATTATTATATATATATATATATTATTATATATAATATTATATATATATATATATATATTATATTATAGACATGAAAAGCCAACTCTATTGGGATGTTTATATAGAAAATATAGGGTGAAAACGAAGTATTCTTGGCACCCTAATTTTTTTTTAAAATCCTATTCTAATCCCCATTTTCTTTTTCAAAATAAGTAGCTACATAATTGTGAGAATTTGCAACTTTGATAAAATTTTGCTACTGATATTGACAGGAATCACTGATTAGGATAATTGAATATTCTAGCAGAAGGGAATGATCAAGCCTACAATTGAAAGAACTTGAGGAAAATTTAAAAATAAAAATAAAGTATTAGAATAAAAAACTTGAAGGTGTGTAAATATTGGATTTAATAATAAAGGTAAAAAATTAGATTATGAAATAATATAGATGTTGAACCACCATTCGAAATAATGATTACGTTAGAATGAGTTATAAATATCATGTCATATCAAATAAGTTAGCCGAAAAAGCCCATTTTCCACTCATCATTACGTAAACACTTCATTTTTGAAACCCTCTTTCATTGATAATTATTCTCACTCTTATCCATTCATACTCTATTTTCTCAAGAGCCATTCTACTCATTTACCATTTCACTCTCATCAATACTCATATTTCCAAAACTGATACCATTCCAAAACCATGTCAAAGAAGCAGTTGTGGAGTAAAAACTTCACCAACATGGGATTCATTGTTAGAACATAGCCCAATGGGAAGGAATTTATGGAAGGGTACCCACAGGTCAAGAAGATGCTACAACAAGTGTAGTGGTTGGATTTTATAGAAACAATTAATGGTTAAGACAGAGAGGTAACCAAGTATTTTTCCTGAGCCTTTGATGGAATTGAAGTAGAAGTGAGGGACATCAAAATAATGGTGACATAATCCTTCATGGCCGTGGTAATTGGACTGCCCAGGGTTGGTGAGAGGTGGTTCAAAAATAGGGGAATTGAAGGGAATGAATGAAAGGAATTTCTAAAAAACCAGGTATGGATACTACTACCTTTAAAAAGGGTATTTCAAGCACAACTCTCAAAATTAAATGGGGGAATTTACTATTAGTTATTCAGAACTTAATTAGTTGTGAGGGTAGATTTGGTAGCATGTTTTTATACCATGTCCATTTAATGATGCACTTTCTTGAAGGAAATGAAATCAATTTAACCAATTTTCTACTTAATAGCTTGAGGAAGATGTTTGGAAATACTCAACGAAACATACTGTTCATTGAAAATACTAGGTAAGATCATCATGGTCTTGTAAAAATTCTTATTGAAGCCCATCTTGAGAGATTAGGAGATATTTGGGAGCATTTTCTAATCAGAAATCATTTTAAGGAAATAGAGCAAGAAGAACCTAGTAGCAGTAAGGTAAAGAGAAGCAAAAGAAATTTGTCTCAAAACCCTACTAATAATCCCCTTCCACAACCAAAGAAACATTCAGAAGATGAAATTCCCCTTGTAAATGTTTTATAAAAAATAAATAAGAAAGGTGTAAGAAGAAAGAAAGCCAATGAAAAATAAGATAATACACCCCAAAAGAAAACAAAGGAAACAAAGAAAACGAATGACAAGGAAGGAAGTATGTCTAGAAAGGAATAAGAGGAAATGGAACAGGAAAACTGAATAAACATAAGTTCAAAAGAGAACTCCTCTTAGTAAAACTTCATCTACTGTTAGGAGAAGTGACAGAATCAACAAATCAACAAAGGAATCATCTCAACAATCTGTAGAGTTTGTCAACTTGGAAGAAGATGAAGAACTAAAGGTTCCATTACCTATATTGCCATCACCATTGTTATTACTAGTTTCATCACCAATTGCTAATACAGTGAGAAGAACACTAGAGATTGACCTAGTCCAACAAGAGATATATGGCTACATTGGGTCTCTGGAGAAGAAATCTATAGAAAAGGCCATTACATCCTCAAATCAAGGAATTCAGTATGATATTCCATAAGAACCTACAATTGTGAATACTCTCAAACAAGAAGTTTTTGAATTGGAGATACTAAACAAACACTTAAAGCAGGAGCATGAAACATTGAAAGTGCATAATGAAATACAAATGACACAAAATGAAAACATTCTCTTACATCTTTTTCTGTGGTATGATAAGAATAAAAAGATAAAGGAAAAGAACAAGTCTCTCAAGAGGAAGGTCATAAGTTTGAAATACAAAATTTTGATGAAGAAGCCCACGATGGAAGTTGCTAAGAAGAAGGAAAAGAAAACAAACTTGGATGTTCTGGCTCAATTTTCTGAAGGAGTATAGTGATAAAGAAAGGCTATCAGTTTTGAATTTTTGCATGTGACATGCAATGTCCTTTGTGTGGGGGAATGTTCAGCCTCATAATTGTTTTCTTTTTTGTTAGTGTTAGTCTTTGTATCCTTCCACCAGTGATCAAACATGCTCTTACAAAGTGGTCTTAGGGTTTCAAAGTCAAATTTTTTCATTTTAGTGAGTCTTCAAGTAAAATTTGGTCACTAGGTATTAGGTCTAGGATTGTTTTCACTCCTTCCAAAGTTTTCCAAGTATTGGTCCATGTCACCATTTGGTTGAGTGTACCATCATTCAAAGAGTTGTCATCATTATTTTAGGTTCCAATGGGCCATTTTACAACTTGTTTGTGCTTTAGTTGTGCTTAGGTAAGGCTCATTTCCCTCTCCTAGGGTTTTGAAGGTAATTTTTCTTGGATGGTCAAATCATCAATAAAAGTTGTATCTTGATGCTCATACACCTTCCCCTACCCTTAAAGTACCTTCTTAAACACTTCCCATCACTGATATCCCTCAAATTCATCATTTTCCCACAAGCCCTAGCATATTGCTACAATTTGACACTTTTCTAGGTTAGGCCTGTGTTTTTCCCTTTTGGACCCCTTCCCCTCACTTGATCCTTGAAATTAAACTTTCCCCTATTTCCTAACATCCCTACCTACTTCCCAAATTTTTATCAAGAAATTAGAAGCCCGTTATCCCCTTCATCTCCCTTCATTTCTACAAATCCCGTGTTCCACACATCGGGATAGGTTTTATTCAAATGATGTTTCTAAGAAAGAAAAGATGAATTTGACAAATGTGAGAGAGATTTTTTTCCATAATAGACCCAAGAAGAAAATCCCCCTTCAGTTTTTACACAGGTCTCATGGTTTGGGAGAAATGTCCAAACAATAATTTGCCACAGGAGAGTTGCTGCAATTTTGGAGTGACCTTGCGAAAATAACTTTTTCTCCTAGATGGAATGACCAAATGACTTTCTTGATGAGTCAAATGATAAATAGACATAGAGATATTTCCAATGAGCTATCATGAACTCAATTTTTAGTTGAGGAAGACCTCATAAAGTTGACTGAAACAACACTCTGCATTTTGGCAGCCTTATTCTTCAAATTTTGACCAGTCTTGGGAGATAGAGCTTTTTACAGGTCAAATGAGCCCCAAATTGAAAAAATCAAGATGTTCTGGAAAGTAGACTTGACAAGATTTCGAAAGAGCTATCCCTCACCCAATTTGGACACTAGGAGGGCCTCCAACAGTGGCCTTCAAAAAGTGCTACGCGTTCAAGAGGTGGCGCTACGCGTTGAGGAGAAGGGTCTTAAAGCCCTCAAAAATTCAAGAAACCTCCAAATTTCTCTCTCTTACCCTCATTTCAAGTAAGTTGACCTCCTTTGCCTCATTTTTTGTTTGCCTATCAACATCATAAGCATCATTCTCAATACTAAAAATCAAACCCTAGTTTCACTCCATATCATCCTAAAACCCCTAAACCCCTCTATTTGTCTTCATCACCTATCATTAAAACTTAAAAATTTTCTCTACATCACTACATACCCCCTTATCTTAAAACACCTCTCCCTCACTTCATATATTATCCTTCATTTTCTAGTCTACCCTGACACATCGTAAGGTCATTTCCCATTCCTTCACTCTTAAAACACTCCTGCTCATTCCCCTTATCCCTTTTCTAGGAGTGTACAACCTTAGACCTTGCAAACATGGACAGGAGGAAGAGCTTGATGATGAGGAGGAAAGAGAATTTGATCTAGCAGAGTATGATGAGCTTGAGTAGCATGACATTCAAACCATTGATTTAGAGGCTAAGGATGAAGAAACAATCAAAGACATCATCATTCAGGAAAAGGAGGCCCAAGTACACGCTTTGATGGACGATTTGAAGAGGGCCAAGTATGTCATCACATACTTAGAGCAAGAAAACAAATAGTTGAGTGACAAACAAGTCCTCGTGGAGTTAGAAATTCTCAAGGTGAAAGGACAAAGTGGCAAAGAGACACAAGTCACTTTGATCCCTATCGAGCAGGAGATTGAAAAGGATAGAGAAACTTGGCTTGATAGAGTCAACCTACACCTTGAGAAGCTTCTATAGAAGACCAATAGAGATAATCAGATGCTGAGACACATGGTCTATCATTACAAGATTCACCATAGGATTTGCAACATAAGGATCAAGAAGATGAAAGCTAGGTTAAGGTGGGCCTTGAAGGGCAAGAAAGAGGAGGATAGACTTATAATTTTGGTTGAGGCTTCCTTGACTCATTAGAGCACATGATGGTGAGGATTCACACAAATTTTGGGGAAATTTTGAGCAAATTTTAATGGGGAAATTTTGAGGAAATTTTAACATTTGCAATTTTTGGAAATTTGACACACATAAAAATGGCGGCATTGCGCTTTTCCTAGGGGAAACCATTGAAGTAATGGCTTGAATTTTTGGATTTATAGTGATGAGGATATGCGCCCTAGCAAGTTTCAAAAATTTTGGGGTAGAATTGGTCCACGAAAAGGTCAAAAAACACCCTAAAAATGACCTTTCTGCCACTTTTTGGACACACGGAAGCAGTCTTGGGAGAATTAATTTTTGAGGGGTGAAATGAGCTCCAAATGAAAAACTTCTAGGTTTTCTGGAAAGTAGAATTGAATACCTTTCTAATGAGCTATCAGGGGCTCAATTTGGATTCCTGGAAGGTCTCTAGAAGGGACCTAAACATGGCACTATGCTTTTGCCTAGTGGTGCTGCGCTTTTCACAATTTTTGTTGAGGGTTGCTATTTTTCTAGTTTTTGACTGTAATCATGGATTCTATCTCATGGAGGATAATTTAACTATGTAAATGATGTCATGACTTGTAAACATGATTGTTAAATAGTAATATAAGGTAGATTCATTGCTTAGGAGTTAGTTTGAGCTCAAATGGATCAGTTTTTCACTTTTAGAGGCAAGTTGTTGAGATGCCTATATTGTTGTTTTCTTGTTCAATGTTAGTTAGATTAGCTCCTCATCTTGGGAATTCGACCCCTGAGGATGGGAGGAGGTTGAAACAATTCCTATATCTTCTTCTTGTTCCTCATTGTAAAGGGTTGGACTTAGTTGGATGCTCAAAGCTTGATTGTACATCTTTTTAAGCAGTTTGGCAAGGAGATTAATAAGATTTGCAACTATTTTTATGGTATCCCTATGGTATGGAGTTTTAGTATAGTTTCTTCTTTTGTGATCATTTTTTTACATGTTTTATGTATGCCATCATTCATTTCATTTCTTCTAATTGAATTTTTTCAAGTTTGATAGGTAGAATCCATTGTATCAGTGCTCTGCCTTGGGAAATCAGTCAACATTTCATGCTTTCTATTGTTTAAGAAGGAGCCATGATTGTCACATGCACTTCTTAGCTCCTCATCAGTCTTAAACACCTCACATCGTCAAGCCTAAATTGCGAAAGCCTATGCCTACCTTTCCCCATAGAACTCCCTGTATTTGTGACCTAATTTCCCAGACCTAAACTGCCCAGCTCCACCTGATCCAGAAAAACCCTTCCAAAATAAAATCAAAACATTCATGCTACTATACCTAGCCTAAAATCCTTTTCCTGATCCAGTCATCCTGGCTGAGATCCTTATGGAGAGAGCCCTCTCTCGACCTAGTAGGGCTAGCTACTTGGCTAAGCGTGGTTTGTGGTTACCCTAGCATTGCCTTCCTTCAGCCTGAGGTCAATCCAGGTGATAACATAATAGCGACCATACTGGGGAACGTAGTTCTATGTTCCTTAGCAAAATGTATCAAGTTTAGATTTGATTGTTGATGGTGGACAATGATCAAACACTGAAAGGTTGAAATCATTCACCTAGCAACTCTAAATCAGTTTCGAGATTAGATCCAACGACTCCACTGGAGGATGAACCCGACCAACAGAAACATGAAAGGACAATATGGAAAGATCAGGTATTCAAGTTGGAAGTTCATCCAAGACATTATGTTCTTTGTTATAAATTATTTCTTCTCTTTTCCCGAGAATGTCAAGAAGGCTTTACAAAGTATATTGTATTTGAGAAAAGAGCCTAGACCTGCATTTGATTATTTCCCTTTGAAGATTGTGAATACAAAATATTCACATGCCTTTGATCTTGATCAAGACCCTTCTTCCAAATCTTATGATGACTGCCTTCAAACTGATGAGCCTAAAGAGACCAAGATTGATTCTACAGCTTCTGTACATACTCCTACACCTTGTAAAATTCCAGATCAATACAAACCACTCATCTTACCTCCTATACTCCATGCTTTCCCTAAAAATCTTTACCTATATCTACCAAGATTTGATGGTGAATGTGACAATATCACTGTTGAGATACATGTATTGAATTTTGATTCTTTTCTTGACCTTTTTGAAGTTGATGAAGAGGATGTCAGTATTAGGCTTTTTGCTATTTCTTTGCAAGGCAAAGTCAACAGTTGGTTCAAAACCCTGCCTGATGCAAGCATCTCAGATTTCCAGCAGTTCGTCAAAATTTTCCTCGACAAGTGGGTGGTCAAACAAAACCATTTCTTGATTATAGAAGAGTATAACCAGCTGAAAAGACTACTAGGGGAGACAGTGCAACAATTTTCTGTCAGGTTTAACCTAGCCTATTTTTCGATGCCTATTAATATAAGACATCCTGCTCCATCCACTCTCTTGCACTATCCAGAAGCCTTTGATCCGGAAATGGAGTTTCAGTTGAGAGGAAGGAAACTTACAACACTTGAAGAGATGCAAAACAATGCAGTAGATGTAGAGGCTAATCTGTTGATCAGAGGCTTCCTTGAGTCTAAAGGAGTCATCATCTTCATGTATTAGGGTTAATATTGAGGTGTGATTTGTGACAAGGAAGGACAAGTCAACATGGAGAGACATCTACAAGACCAACTACTATTTATGGTTGTAAGTTCTCTCCTATTTCTATTAATACAAAGAGTATCTTGTTTTCCTATATTTTTTTTGTGTTATGTTTTTACCCATATATTCCAATGCATTGCCAATTCATTGAATAGGGATGTTAGACTATGCTAATTGGTTGTTGTGGATCCTTTGCTTGTTTTAGTTCCGTGTGTAGATTCTAATGATAGCATTTGGAGCTACAATTTGAGCTTACCAGTAAGGAGGAAAGGAAAGTTTGCTACAGATGCAAGGTAGGCCTCTTTCCCATTCTCTAACTTCTCTAAGGAAAACTCTATATTCTTTGTATTTTATTGTTATAGATCAATCCACTAGGTCTAGGGAATTCACCTTTCTCCATAATTGTAAATTCCACATAACAAATTAGCGACTCCACTAGGGATCATTTTATTCCCTTAGTAGTGTCCTTGACCTTAGCACCCCTTTTCACGGCTTAAAATGACCTTGATTGATTCACTTAGACCTTGGTTAACCTTAGGAAAAACCTTCTCTGAGCTTGGTTTCATTTTTTGTGTCGTATTTTGGTTGATTCTGCCTCAATGTACCCCCGGGTCTGGAGACAGAGCGTTTCAGTGCCACCTCCCCTTCTCTTCACCTATGTTGCAGAGCACTAGTGCCTATTTTGCATGGCTGTTGATCCTTGTAAGATGCAAATTGATTCTTTTCTTCCCTTTCTCTCTGATATGCTTTGGTCCAACTTATTTTCCTTCTATCTCTAAATGTGTCCTTGTCTCTCAAAAGACTTGAATTTGTTTGCTTTAGTTTTTATTAGCCTTTGATAAGAATTTGCTTGGATTTTTCTTTGTTCTTGTCAATTAGGTCTTTGGAAAACTTTTGCTTGATCATTTATTTCTTGAAGAAATTGATATTACGTTCATCATTCTGTGTGGTTTCTCTTATTAGTGATCTAGAAAGCATATTAATTTAATTTCATTTCAATATTAAGATGATTGAAAAGAAAAATCTCATCGTTTTGCATTTTTCATTACATTTGGGGTTTTGTGTTTGAAATTGGAAATTGGAATAGTTGCATTAGGGAAATTTGCTTGGTGAATTTTGTTTTGTTGCAATTTGTATGATGCATTACTCTTTATTTGTTCCCTCCCACACATATATTTTCATTGAAAATAAAATATTTCATTTTATCATCCTAGACTGCATCTTTAGGATATTCAAGTGAAATTCATGGTGAGCATTGAAAAATTAAACCTAATTCAAGATAAAATTTACAATTTATTGAATCAATCTTAAGGAGCATTTTAAACATTAACACAAACATCTAGAGGTCTAGGCTAGAGACATGTTCTAGTGCCTATAAACATAGGAGTTGTCATTTTTTCCAGTGTTATGTTCGAGGGGTGATATCCCATTCCATGTATGTAAGTGTATCAAACTATTCTCCACGTACCTCTGGGTACATTGGATGGTGTTCCACACATGAAACGTATATGGTAATTCTCTCAATGTGCTAATACGCATTAGAAAAAACTGTCGCAGTCTGTGCTTCCATGTACCTTTGGGCATATTTTGGAAGTCCACAATAGGTTGCTATCCTCACCTTAGGTAACCGAGTTAGCCGCCTTGTACACTGTGATACTCCGAACACAACATTCAGGGAGATTTCTTGCTTGTACATAAATACTTGGTTATACAAGGTGGTATATTGCAGTTCACAGTTGCTTTGTAAACCCTTTTGCCTAGATTACCCTTTTTGATTTATTTTTTGTGGTTAATATTTAAAATTTATTAAACCAACATGGAATAATAACCCCCTCATCCCCTTTGCTCATGTATGATGCAAATATTTCCTCCTCTTCCACTTGAGGAAACTCCTGGATGTCATAAAAAGAATCAAAGGATGCAAACTATTGAATCTGGTACCTTAGAAGCTACTCCTTCTAGACCTACATCCAAAATTGAACAACCAAAATCATATCTTCCTGTGAGTACTGAACCCAAGGTCACATCTGATTTAGTTGGTGAATGAGAAACAATCAAAATAGAAGCACCTGATATATTATTACCTAGGTTATTGAACCTGAGTATCCTGAATTTGAAAAATTACAAAGTCGAGATTATACAACCCGAGGCACCTGAGTTAACTCCACCTTTTAATTCAAGACATTGCACTTATTTTCCTCTTCCTTTAACTCCACCAAAACCTATACATATCAGTCCCAATGGTGAAGAACTTCCACCTGGTCTATTGAGTTTTGAGGAGTTTCCTCAAGAAGAGTCTCGAACTTCCTCTCCTGTCTATTTGAGATGGTTTCATCTTTATTAGGCCCATCCTTTTCCTCCTCTTCATACTTCATCACAATCTCCTTTGTATGGTTCATCTCTTTTCAATTCACTCTTGAGTTTCCCTCAAAAATACTCTTTGGGAAATTTAACCATGACTGAACCTATTGTGGTTTCTCAATCTGCATATTCTACCATGACTAAGGCAACTAATGTTGCAACTTCCTCTATGTTTGCAACATCACCAAAGACACATTTATATGGTGGCTCATCCATCCTAGTTACCAATCTTTATTTGGTACATTTTTTGGTGAAATTTCCAATCCATGGACTTCTCACTTGTCATCCTCTTATGGAATCCCATCTAGAACTTCTTTAATGAGCACTACATAGTCTTATCTTACACCTCCATCTCAAACTTTAGTAGAGAAAAAATTTGGTCCTTATGTTAGTGTACATAGACACCTACAACAACCCACTCCACCTTATACTGGGTACCCTCCTTCCGAGGGATAGTTGCCTCCATTTTAAGAATGTTCCCATATCCTAATCAAATACCACAAGCTAGTGTCAACCACATTTGAGTCCTCCATATATAGGAATGGATGCCACTCCTTGGAAACCTACATTTCCCGTACAAACTGGCTTGGTTGCGAATCAATTTCAAACCTTTCAACCTATTCCACATACATCTCAAATTCCTAATTTTCAACCTATGTCTCAACCTATTCAAGATCAAGTTCATGTAAGTCAATGTTTGCCGATTGCACCTCAAACTTAATCTTTTCCACTTGTGTTTGGGGCCTCCCAAGTCCCACTTACCCAACGCCTTCAAGGTTCCTTACAACCTCCACTACTTAGTTAGGCTATTCCTCAAATCCAAATGGGTCAACCAATATATGGCATGGCACAGGCACAACGTATCCCATCTTACGTAGGATGATGCAAAATATCACGTGGCAACCATATCAATGTGTTCCTCAAATACCTTACCAAGGTAAGTAAATGCAAACCCAACCATTTCAAGCTTTGCAAGGTTATCTTGAATCTCAACAATAAGTTTATCCTAGAACGGGTAACAAATTTATGCTTATCCACGTTATTATAATCCTCCCTATCCAGGAGCATAAATACGTATTGCTCAAGCCATCCCATATTACCTAGGATACCCCCCATTGGACTTTAACCACCAGTTTCCATTTGTGGTGACCATTGAATTTCTAGATATGACTTGGCTTACAAATGATCCCATTTGTCACTTTCCCTAGTGGCCAGTTATGCCTACAAAATTTCCTAGTGATATCCCAAATTTAAGTGGAAATGATAGAGAAGACATGTCTACACATGTCATGACATATCATTTATGGTGTTCTTCGAACTCTTTAAATGATAAATATATTCAATTACGTATTTTCTAGTAGACACTTACCAGTATGACAACAAAGTGGTATATTTAATTGTCGCGAGCTTCGTGCGATAGTTTCAGTGCCTTAACGACCACATTCTTATCTCATTTTCAGTTTCCCATTTGCTACGAGACCAAAAATAACTTTTGAATTCCTTCAAACAATCTGATTTCACTCATATTTTTGATCATATTCATTAGTGGAGACATCACTGTCATCTAGTTAAAACTTTCGTGCTTGACAATTTGTTAGCTGAATGGTTTATTAAGTCTTTGTTACCATCCATAATAGAAGACATTGTTAAAGGTGACTGAATATATTGATCTTAGTTATACATAATCTAGCATGATCTATGATAAAATGCCAAATTCTTCACAACCTTCCAACACTTTTCCTGAACCTCCGAGTAAAGAATCACATGCCACTAATGGCATGATTGGTTTTGTTGGCCAGAAGTTAGTGAGTAAACCATCTAGTTCAACTCTTATTGTCGCACCCAAAACCTGTCTTCTACCATTCCTATGATTTCTGGTTCCGAGATCAACGTCGTCCAATCCATGAAGGGAAAATATCAACAATGAGGAAGTAAGAAGAAAGGAAAAGGCAAAAATAAGAAAGATAACCCTCTGAAGTACAAACAAAATAACCAGTCTTCTAAGGAAAACTGGAAACATAGTTATGCTTATTTAATATGTAATGAGGATCATTTCACTCGCTACTATCCATGTTGGGTGGAAGTAACTAAATTCCTTATCCTGCTTCCTCTTCCTTGGTTATGATGATTTTTTCCACTGAGTCAAAAAATGATGTTATGGTGGCAACAAGAAATAATGACTACGGTAATGCGAATCCCTCAACTAGTCAGGCTACTAATCAACCTACTAGTTCTACCCCATCTGCTTCAGATCCTACTCGAAATGAAATTCCTACTGAATTAGCAATTAAACCTCTAAAGGGTTTTATTCACAAATCTACGGTCAACCCTCATGTGAGAGCTGAACAAAACTATAACATAGTGGAGGATCTATCTCAAGCTCCTTTAGTTATGTTAGCTCTCGAGGTGTTACAAAATTTTTCCACTGAGAAGAAGTCTTTACTTGCCATAATTGGAGTTATTGATCCTTTAGATTCTAACCTTGTAATATTTAATCATGAGACTCATACACCCATAATTCCTACGCAATTGGCTTTCATGATTCAAGCTGTTGTTAGAGGTAAGACCGTCTATCGAACCATTGTGGACGAATGATCTTCAAACTATATCATGTCTCTTTCTTGCTGGAAGGACATTGGTTCTCCTCAAATAAATCAGTCACTAACTACTCTAAAGGCCTTTGATGGAAGAGGCTTCAAGCCTTATGGAATTTTCAATTTGTTGCAAATCGAATTAGATGGAAAAATAGTCTTAGTAGAAGTCGAAGTTATTAACGAACCACTAGATTATAACCTTCTATTGGGTCGTACATGGGTTTATGCTATCATTGTAGTCATTTTGAATTATTTTAGAATGATATCTTTCCCTCATAAAGGGGGCATAGTGGCCACTGATCAAATCACATTCTTTACAAATAATTCTCAAGCTAGTGGAAGTATCCCTTTTATGGCAGAAACCCCACATCCATATCATCATGTTGGTATGGGACTGCTTAAGGATTCTTCCCTTATGGGAACCTTTTCTTTTCCTTTTCCTCTTATCGCCTTCCTAACAATAGGAATCTTCTTATGCTACTACATTTGATGCTTGGATAGTACCAAATGCATCTAATATTGATACCTTTGGTGGATGCATGCCACTCAGTCTTATTGAGCTCGAATATGAAGCCATCTATTAGACTTGTTTGAGACGCTATGATTTTTTCTGTTCAATCAATTGGGTTGATCATTCCTTAGATTATGGTACATATTCTAATCATTTCTTTAGTACATTCTCTACTAATTAAAGCATCATGGAGGTCATGATTCCAGATGATGTGTCATGGAATGATAATCATCATCGTTCCTCCTTTGTAGATTCCTCCAAGGATAATCTTAGTGATATCTATTCACCTAATGTCCTTGCGATAACTGTGAATTTCATATCCATCCATGATATTGATTATGAGAAGAATTTTTCAAATATTGAAGAGACTGCCCCTCTTGATATTTCAATTAAGCTCAAAATTGTCGAGAATGTACATATTGGTGCATCTTTCCCTCCAGATGAGATCAATATCTAAGAATCCATTTTCTAGGAATTTCAAGAAATTTTCCTCTATTCTTATGAAGAGATGCTAGGTATAGATCCAAACATTATTGTACATGAAATTAGAACATATCCAAATGCTAAACTAGTTCGACAGTTCTTACATTCATTCCATCCCAAAAGGGATGCTGCTATTAAGGTTGAGGTTGAAACAATTCTCTATGGTGGTTTCATATACCAAGTACCTCTAACTGATTGGGTGTAAAACATTATTCCTGTCATGAAGAAAAAAGGAATAATATCTGTGTGTGTTGATTATCGAGACATAAATTGTAATTTTCCAAAGGAAAATTACCCTACCCCATTTATCGACTAGAATGTTGATGATTTTGTTGGCAGTGAAGTATTTTTTTTATGGACGACTTTTCTAGCTATAATCAAATAAACATTCTCCCATAAGATCAACATAAAACCACATTTGTTTTGTCTGTGGGGTACATTTTCATATCGAAATCTCCCTTTGGGATTGAAAAATGTTGGGGAAACTTTTATGAGGGCAATGAATTATGCCTTCTTGCATGACATTAAACACATTGTACAACTATATTTGGATGACCTACCTACCCACTCAAAACATTTTGCAGATCATCCTATGCATCTCAGGGCTATACTTTTACATTGTCAACGTTATAACATTAGGCTCAATCCAAGCAAGTGTGTGTTTTGTGTGCGATCCAATTGACTTCTCTTATTGGTTATGTCAAAAAAGGAATTCGTATAGATCCCCTAAAAGTTCAGTTGATCCTAGCTCTACCTGTTCCTTCCTCTCTTTTTTAGCTTCAATGACTCCAAGGGAAGGCTAAGTCTATATGGAGATTTGTTCCCAATTATGTCAAATTGACCAAAGGATTTACTTGCTTATTGAAGAAAGGTGTTCCCTTTCATTGGGATGAGATTGCCCAAAAGGTGTTGGATGTTTTGAAAAATGTTTTAGCTCAGGCATCATTGTTGTATCACCTGGATTATCAACACGATTACTTACTGTACCTTGCCACTTCAGTTACTACCATCATTATGGTATTGGTCCAAGAGGATGATGTTGGGGATGAACATCCAATTTATTATTTGAGTTGGAACTTGAATGATACAAAGATCAAATATAATGACATTGAAAATTTATCCTTTGTTGACGTCAAAGCTATATAAAGGTTTTGCCACCATATCATTCTTTGTAAGACTATGGATGTTTCTGATTGTAACCCCATGACATACATCTTGTCACATAAATTGTTGGTGGAGAAGTATTCCAAATGAATTTTCATCCTCTAGAAATTCGATTTGGAGTTCATCAAATCCAAATCCAAGAAATCCTTAGTCTTTTCTGAACTAATCTACGATCTTCACACTCTAGAAACTAAAATGACATCTGACGATTCTATTCTATACAAGTATTTTAGCCAATTTAATGTTCTTAAATTGTTAGCATAAATTATCGACCAGGGTAGGTATATTGATGAAGCATAAGTGCACTATATGTGCTAGAAGTTATTTTATGTTGTTAAGATATCTATGTTATTGTTAAGGTCTAAAATTAGAATTATTATGGAGATGGTTTTATTGTCTATATTAGAGTATTGTCCCTAAAATCTATTAGTTGGTTATTCTAAAATTAATCAAGTTTTGTGAATGGTTGGACAATGATCCTGAACTCTACTCTGTTATACTGTTTTTGTTTTTATCTTGCATTTTATGATGTAGACAGACTAAACTAACTATGAAAGCATGCACAAAAGAGATCTATCCTATTGAATTGAAAATGAATAATGCTTGAATTCAGTTGCCAAGAAAAAGACTGTCACTCTTTCACTACTGCAGCTTCACTGAAACAAGAACCAAAATTGATAAGCTAATAAACAACCAAACAATAAAATGAGGTAGCTGAATTATACTAGGTAGAAAGCAAATGAGATGATCAAATTGTACCAGGTAGAATGCAAATGAAAAAACAGAATTATGCTAGTTAGGAAGTAAAGGAAATTTCTAATGCAGAAAATAGTTTAATTGCAAATTCCATTATATTTCATTTTAAAACACAAAACAAAGCATCCATAGTTTAACTTTAATAAATAAAAATAAATCTATTTGCAATCAATCAAAGATATGTATTGGACATAAAGGCCCTCCACGAGATAGCTAACAATATTTAATCAATGCAACATGGGAAATATGAACCAAAGTCTATTCCTCACAAACATTTTCAACAGGATATTCTTCAAAATTTACATACATCAACACACACTAAAACACAGAGTGCCCATTGCTCTTATAGCATTTCTCCAAATAACAATATGAGAGTTTTAAGCCTACATATCTTTATTATGATCCCTATTAAACCAAACTATATCGTTGAATAATCAATTTGCTATTTGGAAAAGAAAATCAATAAGATTTTAGGAAATTCGGACTATGTCTCAACATGTAATCTTGCATTTGAGTTTGAGGTTGACTGTATTACAATACGATCTTCTTGAATGATTGGTTCAAGAGAATAGGAAAGAATCCATGAGGGGATCATTCCTAATCCATCCATATATTCTTTTGTTGAGCTGGTGCACTCGAACCCTGTCAACAATGGAGGTAGCTATGGAAATGCGGATTAGCTGTAGAATTAGGGAAATTCTATAGCTGAATGAAAAATTTAATAAAACAATAAGGTATATAGACAAAATATGAAAAAGAGGACATGTAAGTGCTTACCTTAACAAAACATTATGTCTATTGCATTTATTTAGGTGATAGGAATAGGAAAAAGGAAGAAGTATAAGAGAAAAGGGTGTCAAGTTAAACCAGTCCTTGGACTCTACGTTCCCCCACACTGGAGGTTTTGTATGCCCTCATACAATTCATCATTGTCATTATCTTGTGCCTTCCGGTTATCACATTTAGGATTCACTTTCTTCTTCTTTGTGGCAACTAGTAGCATTCTTGGTTTCTTCATGAGGATTTTATATTTTAGGTTGATGATTTCTCTTTACATTGCCCTATTTTCTTTCTTCAACCTCTTGTTCTTTTTGTACCATAAACTCAAGTGAAGAATAAGGTTGTCACTCCTCGCAATTCGAACCCCAGTCTATGCTTTCAATGTCTGATTTTCATTTTTGAGATATCTGTTCAATGTCTCCAGCTCAAAGATATCTTACTTTAAAACATTAGATGCTGAAGGTTCTTGAGGCTCATTGAACTGATTTGTTCCTTCCCCTGGACTTTGGATTGATTCTTTGGTTGTTGATTCCTTCCTTTCTAATGACTCTATGTAGTCATAAATTTCCTGTTGAACAGGATCAACACCTAGACTATGCACTGGACTTCTTGGAGGTGAACTACAGGGGGGTGATGACACCCTCGGTGATAGTTTTGGTGATTCTTCTGGAGAGTCTTTAGGGTCTTCAGTTGGCTCCTTCTTCTCAAGATCGATATATTGTGTAGCTCCTGAGACTTCTTGTTGCATCATGTTTAATCTGGTACTTCTCCTTAGTCCAGAGGTCGGTAATCCATGAGATTTTCTTTTTTTTTTCTTTTAGATTCTCTTTCTGAGGAAGGATCTTGGTTTGGGATAAATCCTCTATTATTTTTCCAACTTTATTTTTTCTAAGATTCCCCTCTTTCATTTTCTGCAAAATATCCACTATGGGTAGTTCATCCTCTGATAATTCCAATTGAGAATGGGGTTCTTGTTCTTTTATTGTTTCCATTGTTCTCTTCCTTCCCTTGAGAATTATACTATTGCTGGGCTGTTTAGGGGATATTTCTTCAAAATGATTACTTACTAGAAAATTTTCCCAGTTTTCACCTATACTCTGAAGGTGAAACTCAATCAAGATCTTTATCAATCCACGATGGTACATGGTGTTGTCTATGAATTGAATTTTCTTTTGAACATTCATGAACATTTTCTTAAGACTATGCAAAAGGAATCAAGGAAGATTCATTTTGTGTTCCTTAAGAAAATTCATCATTATCCTAATGTGGTAGAAATACATGTATCCAAACTAACCTTCACAAGTAACAAATTTTTGAAGTACAAGGATAAAATTCCTCCATTTACTCTTAAGGGCTGTACTAGGAATACCTTTTTTGAAGATGGTGGTGTCCATGTTTGGATTTTTTAGGAAAAATTTCTAATATTCCCCATGTGAGAAGAATAAGGGAGAAAGCTCGCTGCCCTGTAGGCATCAAACATGTTGGGTCCCCATAATACTAGTGATTACCCCATTACTATTGTAGTTGTACCCCTTATTAATATTGTTGTGCCCCTATTGTGCCCCATGAAGCCCACTATTGTTATTATTGTGCCCTTACATTATTATAGTTATGTAGGCTCTGATATGTTATGACCCTTAGACTCCTATATATAGAAAGGAGGTATTTCATTTGAATATCGAAGAATTGTTCATTTATGTAATGTAAGGAGGTTTCCCCCTCGAAGAGGCTGAATTCTAAGGCGTTGATCTATCTTTTCTATCTTTTCTTGAGCTAGTTTCATAACATTTGGTATCAGAGCTTTGGATTCTAGGGTTTCGCTACTCCAAACAGGTCATCGTGGCATTTTCGCTATAACTTTTTTTCGGTGATGTTTCAGAAGTTAAAAAAAAACCCGTTTGAGAGGACATCACGCTAAATCTTGGGTCCGCATTTCAGAGCATTTTGAGCTATAATTGGGGAGATATGATCTGAGGAAGTTGGTCTTTTTGCAGACTCCTGAATTACATTCCAAACAGGTGACCTGGGGAAAATCATCATAGTTTTTTCTCTGAGCATTGGATTTAAATTTCATAAAATGGTATAGAAAGAGAACGGGCTGTAGTTTCTTCTATATAGTTTTCAGAGCCAGAGGTCGAAACAGTGACTCATGGAACATCGTACAAGTTCACTCTACTGAATTAGTCTATAATTAGGTCACTGTGGGAGATTTGGCATAACTCTTCATTGGAGAATCCAATTGGGGTAAGACTGGTGGCATTGGAAAGAGGACACAGAGGGCTACCGCAGGTCGCAAGTTTAGAACTGGATGATCTGAAATTACAGAGATACATCAGAGGCAATATCGTGCTCCTACAAAGTGAAAAAATGTGTGTATATTTTTTAAATGTTTGCTTAAGCTTGGTTTGAAAATTTATTTTGAAGGAATTCAAAGGGCATAGGGAAGCATTATTATCAGTAATTGATGCCCCGAAGAAAGAAATGGAAACACCTAGTAGGCGACCTGAAAGCTCTAGCATGACTCATGAAGAAGAGGAAGAAATGCAACATGATATATCAAAATTACGAGACCAAGTGCAACAAGTGTCACTTGCACAAAAAGGTGTAGAATCTAAGATGGATGACGTGTAAGCTAAGATGAATGATGTGGAAGCTAAGATGGATGATTTGAAGATAGATTTGAAAACAGACATGGAAGAATTGAAGATAAATATGAATAAGTTGCTACAAGAAAGGGTCACTAAAGGTGAAAAGGTAGTAAAGGAAACTCATGATGAGAACAAAAGAAATGTTAATCATGATTCCATAGACTCTAATGTTGGATTGAAGACCCACCATATTCCAAAAAT